>CM026185.1:19591800-19764300 GCA_014825925.1 Bombus breviceps
AAAAAAAAAAAAAAAAAGAAAAAAAAGAAGAAAAAAAAAGAAAAGAAAAAGACATTAGGCTTTTAATTTATTTTTATTATGTACCTATATCGTTTTACCAGTACATATATATATATATATATATTTATTTATATTTATTCGTTTATTTATTTACAATAAAGGATCAGATGATCGAGAATAGTTGTATCAGAAAAGAATTTCCTCTCTGGCTATATCAAGTGATTCATATAACGCGCGTAATAATATAGAAATATGGCGGCCATCGAAGTATCTTCGTAATATCGATTCTCGACCTAACCTCACTTCAGTCTCCGCTAGGTGCGCACAGAGTTAGTGTCGCTTTGTAGTGGTAGAGGAAACGAAGTAACTGAGAGTAAGATAGAGCGACGGACAGGTGTTTTTTGCGCTGTTAAAAATTTCTTTTTCGAAAGTTCGGGACTCTTGTAAAACTATAAAGATCATCTGTAATATCTGTAAATAGAACGGTACTATTACGAGTTGACTTGTTTAATTTAGAAGCGCGCAAGCGCCGCTTTCCCCTCGCTCTCACAATATACTCCGCGCGTAACCGCCGCCATAGTTGATATTTCTCCGATAGAATATTAATAGCAGCAGTAAGTTTTCGCGGTTAAACGTACTTTTATTTACTTGACTGAGGAAAACAAGAATGCGTTCGACGAGGGCGGTGAGACGAGGTCATTCAAGATAAAGCCTGGGATCCGTAGGAAGAAGGAGGGTGTCTACTTTCACAGCTCGTGGTTTTTAGGAGAGTGGCCTGGCATCACGGCGCTTCGAGTTAACGTGTGGCCACCGTCGGGTGGCTATGTACCGTTAGCTCGAATTCATTCCCCGTTGGCCGGCCCAAGACCCACGCTTACCTACCGACCGGGGGCCATACTCGATCGAGCTCGACCGTCGTATACCCGGAAATGAGTGCGCGTCGCGGCTTGTGCCGTTAACGCAAGAAGACTGCCAGTAGTGCGCGAATTTATCACGAGTCACGACTCGTCACGATCATCTTGAAAGACCCACGTACAATTTCGACGTACGTCTCTCTTTTTCTCTCTTTCTGTCTCTTTCTCTCTTTCTCTCTCGTATGACGTGTGCACCGTAAGCAAAGTAGCCGTGGCTAGCCAAGAGAGCCGTGGCACAGCGGCGAATGTATACGTAGAAATGAGAAAGTTGCTGCCGCCACGGTGAAGATTGAGAACGACGCAGGCGAGCCAGCCAGGCGGACGGTCTCTGTACTACGCGAAGCTTCCGACGCGGCGACAGTAGTAGCAGTACAACGTTTGGAGTGCACAAGGGAGAGACACAGCTGCTTGTGGGTGAGTAGGACACGCATTTTCCTCGTGAATGATGATCGTCTTGTTGTACCCAGGTAACTCGCGTGCACCTATATACGTGTGTCTCCGTACGATAAACTAAAGGTACGAGTTGGAGGAATCCGCGGACGGATGCCGCCCCACGAATCTTTACGCGTTTTACTCCTAATGCGAAACGTGCACGAGAAACCGCGAAACGGTGGCCACAGAGCACCCACCCCAAGACACTAAAATCGTCGCGGGGCCCTCGTCGTGGCTCACGGCTTGGCTCGAGCTGGCTTTGGTGGGGTGGTTGGAGGTGCGGACAGTGGTTGAGAGGCTGGTGGGGTTGGAAATTGCGTGGTGGTGGGTGCCCACCGAGGTCTCGGAGGCCCCTCCGTGGCATCTCGCTGCCTCTAACCCGTCGAGGTGGGGGTGTAAACAACAGCCCTGCCTGTGCCTCTGTTGGCTCTACTCTGTCCTCCGTTTCGCCTCTGCCCTGCTCTCGCCTCTGCCAACTCGCCCGATCTTTTTCCTACTTCCTCTCCACGTAACGTCTCCCGATGCGCGATCGAAAGAGCACTGAAGGGAGGGAGAGACGCAGGGCGAAAGGGAGAAGAGAGGGAATAACCATCGAGAGAACAAAGCATCGGGCTTCGCGGACCTGTGCTATTTTCTCGCGTCACCGTGTACTCAATTCCATCATGGCCGATGTATCACCGAATCTGCTGACGTGGTAACCTTGTCCATCAGTTTACCTAACAGCCGCGGCGCCGTCTATACGCGCGCGCGCGCACTTGCCTTCGATGTTTACACAACTGCGACGTTGCCCTAACTACACCCGTTCAACATTAGATATAGAGTACCCGTCGTTAATCTGTATCGTATACACCGTATCTCTTTCACTTTCTTTCTCCCTATTACAGTCTTTTTACCCTATCTTATTACTTGTGCCCAAAATTCACGTATTTTCCTTAGCCTGCTGGGCCCCTAGTAAGAAAGCATATCTGATTGCACAATGCCCGAGAGCCGTTCCATTCAACGTACGCTGCCCCCGATATCATACGAGACACTAGAATTCCTCTAGAAACCGCGAATGCTCAGACATGCTCTCTTCGATACGTGTACACGAGGGAGACGGTTATATAGTGTGAGAGAGATATGTTGAACCTTAAGAGAATCGGCGCCATTACGACATGCGCGTCTTGCAAAAGCGTCCAACAACGGTACGTCGGCGAGGCTGACCGGTCAGTCGCACACGCCATTCCGCGAAAGTCGAAAAACGCATCCCGCGGTGCGTCCTGTTTATGCGTGTGTGTTCACGTTTACGGTAGTTTCTTCTTGTTTCTCTAACTATGCCGTGCAACCACCCGCAACGACTTGCTGGCACGAAATAATCGTCCATTCGACACGGCACCCTCCTCGGGTACGTCGAAAGGAGGAGAGGTGCACGGGTAACCTAACCTCTTCTCTCTCTTTCTCTATCCCTCACCCGTTTTCTACTACTCCTTCCCTACCCACCGGGTGGATCAAGGGCGAGAGTCATCGGTGTGTCCCACTTCGTCTGCCGCGATGTCTGCTTCGTATGTTCTCTCCCGATATTTCGCGTTCCCCTCCCCGGGGAGTTCCCGGTATGTCGAGGATCGTCTCCCTTCTTTCTTGACATACCCCTACCCTTTCGGGCTTGCGGCACACGCTTACGCACCTACACACCGATCTATCCGTTCCTTCCCGTCCTATTCTCGCGATATTCCGTGTGTTAGTACGAGAAAGAGAGTGAGTCTCGGGCTCTATTTCGCGGTGGGTTCCCGTTTTCCCACCTATGGGTTCCCCCCTACCCTCTGTCGAGTGCTCCTAACCCCTACCCCCGTGGGGGCACCATCATAGTGGAGTGGGGTGCAATCCTGGGCCACTTCGACGACTATCCTCCCTGCTCCCGGATCCCTTTGAGGTGGGGAAGGGGGTGAAGTGGGGGATCTTTTACCCCACCCCCACATACCAACACATGGTCAAGAGGTTCGAAGTTAAGACTACGACGGTAGGAGGTGGCGCGGGACACTCTCGATGTTTAACTTCTCACCACTTTCGCGGTTAAATGCTTCGGGTGCTGTGACCAAATGCACCGCGTTTCAAACGCAGGGAGGACAAGGGCAGCGGTGGTAACGGTGGTGTGAAAGCCCGATCCAAATTGCTAAACACTGTATCTTTAGAGTAAATAGATCGGCTATGTACCTTCGTCCGATGCATGCTATTCCACTCAACCTTGATCCTGATTTATTACGATACGAACATTACGAACGAATAGTTAAACGTACACATACATTGCGCGGGGAGGCGGATTCTTCTTTCTTTTCTTTTTTTTCTCTTTTTTTTTTTTTCATTTTTTTTCCCCCTTTCTTTTCCCTCTTGTAATAGTTGTACTAGTGTTGTAGGAACACATATAGCGCGGAACTTTTTAACAGCGGGTCGTGTACAAGTTCTCCAACCACCTGTAGCTAATATCGAGTACGGGATACGAACATAGAAAATGGAATACAATAGAGTTAATAGTATTGACACCGAACGATGGATAAAATTAAATAAGAAATAAAATATCTTTAGATTCGATGTTTGCGATATATGACAGATGATGTTCAGATCAATTGGTTTTTATGCATGTTTATTGACTTGCAATTTGTTTTTCGTATTTAGCAACATGATCGATGTACAGACATGATGTATTTACTTTACTTCGGAATATGTCTGCTGAAGGAACGTTACGGGATTAGAGAATATCTGTGAATTCTATGAAAACACGGAATATGTTTTGAAACAGTTTCAAGTATCGAAGGTCGATGAACTTCGACAGCAATACTCATGCGTCAAAGTGAGTGTAGTTGTGTAATATGATATGTAAATACGTATCTGTTCTCAAGTGTTTGATACTCTGTTTGTTTCGTAACATGCAAATACGTTTCATTTGAGCAAAGAAACGATAATTTAAAGAAACACGTATATTTTCAACTTTATAAGGCGTTATAGCGATTTAATATGATTTTTTTATATGTTTATAGAATTTGACAATTAGCAAACAAGTAACACAATAGTTCAGTTTTGACAATTCAGTTTTGACAATTTTCATAGCTTTTAATTATTATTTACATTTTGACTGCTTCATTCAGTGTAAAAATTTGCCTAGCTGAAAAGATATTGTATTTCGTTTCAGACGTTCGATAACCGATCAATTTCATGCACATTATTTATATCCTAATGCTAACTACGTTCTGTTTGGTTTTCAGATTTAATTATCGTGAAAGATGAATTTCACGCCCTTCCCCGGGTTTACAACAGGCTCGCTACCGACGGGCACAGTTCATCAGTTTGCAACCGCTAAATTCGCGCAAAACCTGCCTACTGGTGGTCAGGTGGTTGGCGTTTTATCCGGTGGCGAAGGTGGGGTTCATTATCTGAGGCCGGTCGATCCGAACGGGTTCGCAGTGGCTCAAGGGGGTAACAATCAGCAGCAGCAAATTATCACGCTGCCAATTACCGTACCTGGAAAAGATGGCACGCAACAGCAGCAAACCGTCCAAATCCAGGTGGTCAATCCCAGCGTTTCGCAAAGTGGAAACAGCGGTGATCAGCCCAAATATCATTTGGCACCAATATCTTTGGGACAGTTCCCCCAAGGTGCCGCAACAGTTCTTACCGTTGCGTATAGTCAACAAGGCGCAGATGGGGTACAAATTCAAGTTCAACCACAAAACACCGTGGCTACGACGCAAACGTAAGTACCATCGCTCCACCTAAATTACATTTAGCACATTTTACATAGGATCGTTTATAGTAAGTGTATCCTATTTTGTATTTTTTTAAATTGTATGTTTATATTCGTGTTAATTGTTTATATTCTAACATATTGTCCTTATTTCAGGTCTGATCAAACAACCCAAAGTACATCCACAGCAGTCACCACTACATCCCAACAAACCATTCAACAGACAGTGCAGCTACCAGGGGCACCCGAAGGATTAACCGTCGTCGCACAGATTCCACAAGATTTAATTTTACGCGAAGGTATGGAAGAGTCGAAGGAAGATGTGAAGGAAGGTACGACACCGGTCGCTCTCATTAAGAGAGGTAACATTAAGAATCAAGGGAATCAAAGTGGAGAGGAATATATTACATCTATGCCTGCGAGTTGGCAAAGTCTGGCAACCCCAGGGTCAACTGTGGCTGATTATCTCTCTAGATTGCCTGCTAGTACCTTGCCTCTTAGTTTGCAGCACTTTCTGAAATTTTCGGCAGAAACGATAAAGAGAGAAGCCACTATCGAGTCGAGTCCTCTAGGGGCTGATGGCTTAGACGCGTCTGGAAGCACTGCATCCGGTGAACAAGCAGTACAGATTACCGTGGCAAGCGGCGAAACCGCTATTATTCCCGATGTCGTTGAGGAACAAGAATCTGGGACGAAACCTAAGAGAAAAAAGAAGTATAAGAAAAAGCCTCCAAAGCCAAAAAAGCCAAAACCAGGTCAGGTGAGCATAGTTACTGCTCTTGATGGAACAACGCTATTCTGTTGTCCTCAATGTAACATGGCTTATCCTGAAAAGGAACTCTTGGAACAACATCTTATCGGGCATAAGATCGAAAGAAGGTTTATTTGTGACATTTGTGGTGCAGGTTTGAAACGTAAAGAACATTTAGAACGGCACAAATTGGGTCATAATCCGGATAGACCTTTTATTTGTTCAGTTTGCATGAAAGGCTTCAAACGAAAAGAGCACTTGAATCTTCATTTTGTTATACATTCTGGACAGAAAACAGAGGTTTGTACTGAATGCGGTAAAGCATTCTATCGCAAAGATCACTTGAGAAAACATGCCAGATCCCATTTGGCAAAACGTATCAAAGAAGATCCTTCGAATATTGCTGATACTTCCCAAAATTCGCAACAGCAAACGGATCAACAACAACAGGCGGAACAGTTGCAACAGCAAGCAGACCAATTACAGCAACAATCTTCGGTATCTGAGTTGCAGCAGATTCAAATACAAGTAGGTCAAGGATCTCAGGCACAGATTCATCAGATAGCTGTTAGTGAACAGTCTACGGTTGTTCTTCCAACTGCTGCGGAAACTGGAGCAATGGCTATGCTGCATCATCAACAACAACAACAGCAGCAGCAACAACAGCAACAACAGCAACAGCAGCAACAGCAGCCGCAGCAGCAGCAGCAGCAGCAGCAGCAGCATTAGCAGCAGCATACCGCCCCGAGTCAGCCTGGGCGGTTCTTCCGATTTAATCATCAACAAGCTAGAGGTCGTGCAAGGCAAGGTGTTCTTGCCGATTGAATTCTATAATCTCATAGTCAAATTGGTATTGTGTTAAAAAAAATTCGTTGATGGTGGTTATCGTTGCCCAGTAGTGGTGTTACAAAATTGAGACATTCGCTGTATCTCCAAATAAAGATACTTTTACCGACGAGCGGTCGCATTTCGAAGTTTGTACACCATCAGCTTCTTAAGGAAGTTGTAGGCCAGATTAATCTATGATTATAATTACACTGCTGAGCTGACTGACAAACGAAGTTCATACGTATGATTTATCATTTTTGCGTACACGTTATAGCGTACGTGTAGAAAAACAAAAAAAAAAAAAAAAAAAAAAAAAGTTATAAAAGACGAGTTAATTTGCTCGTTTAATTCAAAATGTTTTTGTCGCTAATCCAGTTCCATGACGCAAGTTAGAATTAAATAAAGAAGTTTATATATACATATATTATATATATATATATAAATATATAAATATGAAAATATATTTTTGAAAGCGCGAACTGGATTCGTCACACAGAATGCAATCGAGTTTTCGGCTAAAGTTAATTTCTTTTCTCTTTTTTTTTTTTTCTTTTCCCCCCCCCCCCCATAATAAATATAAGGTGAGAAAAATACGTAATGCGTAAGAAACTAAACTAAAATAATACACAAGGCAGGGCTGTAAATACAACCAATTTATTGAACACAAAAAGGGAAGAAACTGTCGTGCAGATATTAAATGAGTCCATTTATTTATTCTTGTTCTTTACGTGATTATAAAGGCACGAAACAAGAGTGTATCGTAAAAATCGTTGGACGATGATTAACATTTAAAAGAAAACTACGTTTTGCGATATGAATTGTAAAGTTTTATATTTGTATCTGCATCTACACATTGATTAGCTAATGTTTGCTTTTATGAAAATAGATACATTTTTTACTTTATCAATATAAATCTATCTAAGAAAGATACATTTATTATTACAAAAATTTCGAAATAACTAAATATAGGTATATCTGTTATTTTTGAATTAATTTAATATTATCACAAAATACGAGTGGCTAATTAAAACCGTGTATTTAAATTCAGCAAAAAGCAGTTTTACGGCCACTAATACGTCTAGAGATTCTAAGCTAGTGTAATTTATTTTGTATAGTATTTAAATCGTTTTATTTACTAAACTAATAATTTTTATGAGAAGACTTTTTAATTCTCTTCTTTCAGTTGAATATATATATTTAAAAAGAAAATTTTGTATTATCATAAAATGCACATTTCAGAGCTACAGCAAATAATTGTTGGAAATGAACCATCATCCAATTTATTAATCAATCATGATACACTCTCAAAATCATTTGAGGAAAAGATGTATGTATACAAAAAGAATAATTTTTATTGCAAGTATCATTATCAAAGGCAATGGGTATAACTGTACAAGAAATATAATTATTATTTTATTATCATATTATTATAGCTATTATCATAATCAGTATGGATAGTCTATAAGTCATTTTCATTGTTACTTACATAAATATTGGAGAAAAATAGCTAAAATAAAACATTTAATATAAACAATTTTCTATTGATTAACCAATTACATAAATTTTTGTATTATTGATTCGCGTACTTTTAATTTATCAACTGCCGAGCATGAGATGCCTAATATCGAAAATATATTGATGCATTTTAAATAAACAAACTATTAACCGATAATCTATATACGGGAGATATTTATCTTTGGATAACAACGAGGAGATTGTTAATCTTTGAAATCATTTGTATATTTGTATTGATATTATTCTATTAATGGATGTAAGGAATATATATATATTTTTTTTTATGTTACTATATATATATATATATATATATATGTGTGTGTGTGTTTGTGTGTGTGTGTGTGTGTACACACATACACATATAATTTTAATTTTTATTAATTTTAATAAAATATTCATTTACAAATAAATTATTCGTTACAACAATTTTCATATACATTAACTACAAATTCTTATATTATTAAATTCGTTTTCACATTCTGCGATAATAGAGATTATTAATTAACTGCTAATTAGAAAAATATAACATTATAAGACACAAGATATTATTCCTTGTCAAGTTTCGCTCCGTACTTTTCTCTTTCTGATTGGTGGTATTCCTCGACGACCGTGGAGTATATATCTCGAACTTGTTCCTACTACCATAGACGGAGAGAAAGAGAGAGAAAATAATGGCAGGTCGCCGGGAGCAATTCGAAGTTAAAACCCCGATGGATTCGGGCATTTTCGCCGGCGCGGCTGCGAGGAGGGTCGGGAGAGAGAAAAAATAGTTAAGAGGCTGGCACAGTAGAGGGCGGACGGATGGGGTGGGGGCACCGACTTGAGGGACAGGTGTCAACGGCACACACATAGAGCGGGGGATCTTTTTTCGGAGATTCTCGGCTTCGTGAAAATTTTTGTACCAGGCGAGCGCAAGCTGCTAAGTACTAAATGGTAAGGTGGATTTTCTACTAAATTTTTTCGAATTAAGTTAGAGCTTAACGTTCGTGATGTTCCGTATTCGGTACGGCCATTTTCTGCTGAATTTCGTGCGAATTCGGCCCCCGCGTATCGACTAGGTGCCGAGAGGGGGAAGTCTCAGGGTCTCTCCCCTCACACTTCATCCCACTGCACGCATACTGTACCCATCCCTCTGCCACCAGATCATCCCCCCTGCGTCCTCCCCCGTTCTCCTTCATTCTTCCCGTCCTCTGATTCCCGTTCTCCGCGCCGCCGTCCCTCTACGGCCACCCTTCCCCCGCATCGCGACGATCCTCCGCCGCTTACAATATTCGTTTTTTAACGTCTTTTTCCGTCTTCTACCCTTTTCTATAATCAGTGTATATCCTTCGTAATCCTTATTAAAAGAACGCGTGCAATATCCTAGTATATTCACCAGTGAAGATTTACGTGTTTCTTTTTTTTTTTTTTGTACAACAATCGTGCGGTTTAAGAAGGGAAACGCGACGACTGTTTCCCCTGTGTGTATTTCCTCGTGACAGAAGGCTGACGCAGCAGCGGCGGTGGCGGTGGCGTGCTGTGTTCTCTTGCTTCTTATGCTTGTGTCTCTCGTGTTGTAAAAATCTGCCCCTACGCTCGCTCTCACCTCTCGGAGACCCCCCTCCGAGGAAAGGATTCGATTCCACGGCGAAGAAACATGGGGAGAGGGACGTTGCTGTGAGTAAATACTCGGGCGTCGTTTAAGCTGGACGTACCGGATATCTTCGTCTCGGTGTGTCATGTACCCGCGAAACGTCTCTCCCGTTGTTATCGCCGATGTCGCCGACAACTTATTTTCCGCGTCTCTCCCCGAGTTTCTCCCACGGACGATGGCATAATTTTTGTTTAAGGCGGTTGCAATGTATTTCATAGGCACATATCGCTGTCTAATGTCGACGAGTTGTTCAATGTTTATCAGTATGTTAACGATAACGCGTCGTGATTGTAAATTTTGGGAAAATGTTGAAAGATGTTGGTTGACCGACGAACTTCCTCCGCGAAACCATCCTGTAACTCGTAGTATGTAAAGTGTCGATAAGTGTCATTTTATATCGGTTCTAATTCGCTTGCAATTTTTCAGGTATTTGATTGACGGTTTGCAATGAATTTCCCGCCGTTCGGAAGCCATTTTCCCGGTACTATTCCTAGTATTCATCAGTTCGCAACCGACGGCTCCGGCGGTGCGGGCGGACGTTACGCCAATCATTTTCCCAACCAGCCTCCGATTGGAGTGCCGGTTATGGGAAAGTACCGTCCTGAAAGCAACGGCGTGCAATCTGCTCAGTCACAAGTGATGATGAACAATAAAGCAAGTTATCCTAACAGCAATGTTCATCATTACCCAAACGTACCATATTCCCAAGCTCAACCAGTTCAACAGCGGCCCTCTAATTCGCCTGGAATGCCAGAAAAGCGTTCTTATCATCAGGTCAGCTACTTTGTATTTCCGTATTAAAATTTAAAGCGTAGGATAATATAGAAGTACTTGATAGAGAATTGAAACTTTTCAGCAAGCGACCGAAACTATAAATCAACAAGATGTTTGCAATCTCCTACAGGATAAAGATAAAAATAAAGAAAAGAAGGGAGACGAGCAACAGCGAAACGGAGAAACTACAACAAATGGTAGCCAACAAGATTATACGATGCATCAACATCATCAGCAGCACGCTCATACTCAAACTCCTGCAACTATGCCTGCTACGTGGCAGTCTTTGGCTACCCCTGGATCTACAGTGGCAGATTACCTCAGTCATTTACCAGCTAGTACTTTACCGTTAAGTTTACATCATTTCTTAAAATATTCTGCAGAAAGTATTAAGAAAGAATCAGAAATGGCACAAACCACTTCTGTAGCTGTAGCAACTACAACAACGCCTAACATAATGATGTCCCCGAATAATAAAAAGAAGAAAAAGAAGAAGGCTCCCAAGGAGAAAAAGCCACGTCCAAAACCTGGAGAAATTCGTTTAACGACGGCCCTAGATGGCTCTACATTGTATTGCTGTCCAGAATGTCACATGGCATACCCAGAACGTGAATTATTGGAACAACATCTCCTGGGGCATACTTTAGAACGAAGATTCGTGTGCGATATTTGTGGGGCAGGCCTCAAAAGAAAGGATCATCTTACACGTCACAAACAGAGTCACAATCCCGAACGTCCATACGTTTGTACTGTTTGTTTAAAAGCTTTCAAAAGGAAAGAGCAATTGACATTACACTTTGTTATACATTCTGGCGAGAAACGACACGTATGCACAGAGTGTGGAAAAGGATTTTATCGTAAAGACCATTTAAGAAAGCATACCAGAAGCCACATTGCGAGAAGGGTAAAAGCTGAGCTCAGTCAAAATGCTGGTAAGGAGATAGAAATATTTTCTCTCTGTGTAATAATAAACATAAATAAATCATTTTTGTTACGGTAACGAGTTTCTTTTATCTCTAGGTACACAGCAAAATCAACAACAAAATAATGTTTCAAACATGCAGACAACAGCTGTTACAGCATCATCCGTTCTTTCTGGTGGACATCCGGGACCTCTCCTGTCCTGAGCCCCGCCACCAGGGAACTTCCAAGTTCCCCATCCTAATAATATTCTTCACTCGCATACTTCTCATCATTCGTTGCATCATCATCATTTGACGGCCGTTAACGTGGCGCACCAATCGAGTGTCACGCCACTTGCTACATCCAGCCACTATCAAACGCACGACCTCAGTTTTTTGGGACACGTTAAAGATTTCTGAGAGCAGGGGAAGACCTCGATCAAGAGGTAACAAAACTGACAAATTATACGAGTACTCCTAGCCAGTGAGAGTTAATTCGACCGCTTTTCTTCGTTTCGACTTTAGTAAGTTTTCTACGATAACAAACAATTGTCCGTGTTTCCGCTGACTCTCTATGTCCTAGTACAATAATGCAAAAGCTGTGACAGTTGCATAAATTTTTCAACGGTGTGCACAGTTTTTATCACCTGTATGTCAGGTATTGTTTTTGAGATATGTACGCATAGATCTTATCTTGAAAAAGTGTGCCATATGTGTATGTACATGATCAAAAAAAAAAAAAAAAAAAAAAAAAAAAAAAAAAAAAAAAAAAAAAAAAAAAAAAAAAAAAAAGGAAAAAAAGAAAAAAAATGAAGAGAGAGACATAGAGAGTGTTTCCACGCGCACGGAAAAGAGACACCATAATTTTCTCTAGGAGCGTTAGATTAGAGCCTGATATAAAAGTCTTGCCGTACTACCGTATGTATGAGAAACAAAACATATTTTTATGAAGGCTTGATGTAAAACACAAAGAACTAGCTACTTATTATCAAGCTAAGCTTATTATCAAGAGAGAGAAATATTATAAATCTTTTCTAAATAAGTTGAACCGAATGATTCGATTCAGTTTATAAATTTATTTTGAATTAGTCAACCTAAAATCGTTGAACACAAACAAAAGTTTAGAATTTGTGTGAATGAAGACATGTATATAAGGATGCAAACGAGTCATCCCACCGATTAATATGTAACGTCTTTCAATTTCTTAATAAGCTGAAAAGTATGTTTCTTTTAATCATCGACTCAATGATATTTTGATCGTATGTCGATCTAAAGAATTAAATATGTTTACAATCTTTTCGACGAAGTTAGAAAATATTTTATTTTTAGAGTTGAGTTATTTAATGTTTTAATGAAACATTACAAAGCAGTAGCTAAAAGAACATGTGGCAATACTTTAGTCAGTAAAGGAACGAAAAAACATTATTTCGCTTTTGTTTTTATAAATTTATTTCGTATATATACAAAGTTGACAGTATTTTATATTTTACAATATATAGTTCCAAATTTTTGCTTGTATGTATACATTTATACATAATTGCGTATATATACATATGTATGTATTTATGTACACGTATATATTTTGCGATATCGCCGAGAATCGTACTATAACTCACTTTTTTTTTATATACGTAAGTTCTTTAGGAGTTTACATCGTTTTTTTATATCGTTTTTTACATTGTTTTTTATACATATTTTTTTTCGTTAAATCCCTTTAACTTTCGTTGAATACTGATCGTGTTAGTGAACGTTTTTCGTTAGACTTCATGTACTTTTGATTTTCTTTGTTTATTATTATTATTATTATTATTATTATAATTTTTATACGTATATATTATAGTAAATATTCAAGTAATCGTCGTTAAAAAGAATGCTAGTTTTATAATCTTTTTTTATGTCTTATTTATCCGCATCGTGGAAGTGAAATACCCTCGCGGACTGTGATCGTTTCGGGCAAAGCTGACATTTGTTCCAATTGTCTCACCTTGTCTGATATGTTTTTTTTCAACCACTTCTTCCTCGTTTTAGTATTATTCAGTGTGCCATTTTCTTCGAACTCCCTACGCCGATACTTTCTTGCCACAGGCATTAAATTCAGTCTACCAGATCGTCGACGCTATCCTTTCGTCCTTTTTTTTTTTTTCTTTTTTTTTTTTTTAAATTCTTAAATGTAGACGTCCTATATCCTTAAACATTACACACAACAGCTGCTGAATACGTTTACGTTCTGATGTAGACCGTATGAGGAATACAAAATACAAGAATATAACGTATGAAAAAAGATAGTTAGGAATGTGATGCGCTATTATAAAAGAGAGAAAAGAGAGAAAGGAAAGGGAAAATATTGAAAGCATCGTATTCGTTGGGAGGACGACGCGTTTCGGCGATCCATTACTGCTTACGAGAATGAACTATAAAGTATTTTGTAAAGAACTTAGGGTATGCAAATAGAATAGACGTACAAATTCGTCGTTGATATATTTTTTAATTATTTCCTACGTTCGACCGTAAATATACACACAGTTATTTTCTAACGTTCACTTAAGTTTTGTCCCAGTAATCATAAATTTTTGGTCTTCTTCCAATTGATCCTCACCGACTGTTTTGCATCATATTTCTAGCAAAAGTCGTATATACGTTCTATAGCAGGTAATATGAAAAATTCAGGATTCGTCAGACCTCAAATATAAGGATGTACTAAAAATATTATATACAAATATATGTGTGTGTGTGTGTGTGTATATATATATATATACACTAAAAGTTTTATATATATATATATATATATATATATATATACACTCACACACATTTTAAAAAAGTATAAAAGAACGAGCTGTATTAAAATACTCCACCGCCATGTACTTGTAATCATGAAAAAAAGAGAAGAGAAGAAAGAGAACAGAGAGTACACTTTAGGTTATATGTTTTAGCGAGTAAGTTTGTATACAAGATGAAGAAAAGAAAAATAAGATTACTACGATATGTAAGTGAAAGACGAGGAGAGAAGTATAAAAGATGCGTATATCTGCATGTGTTGTATGCGTGTACATGCACGCGCGCGCCGAATCGGAGAGAAAAATATGTCGGAACGTGTGTGCTTGTTTGCGTGCGTTTTATGCGTGCATATAATAATCCGAAAGATATAAGGGGAAGAGAGAAAGGGCCTGTGAAAGAATTAAACAAAAGGGAAGAGAGGAAAAAAGAAAGAACGTTGACATGTGGGTAATTATATATATAAAAGTATATGATATAATATAAAAATATATATAATGTGTGTGTGTGTGTGTGTGTGTGTGTGTGTGTGTGTGTGTGTGAGAGAGAGAGAGAGAGAGATATCAAATTTTTCCGGAACAGAAAATCGGTGAACTACATGAAGAGGAAAAATAGTGACAGATAGCTTTACGATTTATAAAAAGAAAAAATAAAACAACAGCGAGCGCGCGCGAAAAAGAGCGAGCGAGCGAGAGAGAGAGAGAGAGAGAGAGAGAAATTTTTCAGAAGTTCGACGTATGATTTTTTTTTTTTTTTTTTTTTGAGGGATTAAAAAAATGAAAGGAAAAAAAAGAGGTAAATTTAAAAGGGGAGGGAAAAAAAAAAAAAAAAAAAAAAAAAAAAAAAAAAAAAAAAATGGAGGAAGAACCTGATATTTCCGCGCTCGACGAGGCGGACAGTTTGTCTTTGATATTTCAGAAAACCGACCACTTCGTCGAGATATTATAGGCATAGTTGGTGTTCCTAGAGAAAAAAAGATGAGAAAGAGAGAAAGGAAGGGGAGGAATAAGAATAGTTAACGCGTCTGTAAAAACGGAAGAGAAGAAAGAAAAATAACAATTCTCCGGTGCCTTTGCATAGCGCTGGACTTTAACCGCACCTGCATACTTTTTCCACCTTATGAGTAAAAGTCCATGGATATGGCCTCGTGCATAGCTCTTTTTCGGGACACCCTGTGTATGCTCCTTTCCTCTTTCGTCCCCCGTTCGCAACCTTTTTGTCGTTTTTGTCGTTTTCGTCGCCATCCGACACTCTTTTTGCGCCGTGAGCGAGCTAACAAAAAAGAGATGAACAAAAAGCGGTTCAACGGGCGATCGAGAGAGGAAGAAGATGAAATATTTTTTAATAATGTGAAAATGATGATTGAAAGAGAGGGAAAAGTAAGATGTGTGTTTTTTAGAAAAAAAGAAAAAAAAAAGAGGATCCAGAGACGAGAGTTGTTGACGAAAGGGGAGTGAACAGAATGAAGAAACACGTTTTTTCTGTACTTTTCAATTAAGATTTCTTCGATTCTCTTTTTTAGCGATCTCTTTGTGTTTCATTAAATGGCAAAAGCCAAGTATAAAAGGACGTGGAAAATTTGTTACTCGGATGCGATGGGAAATGTTTATTTGCATTTTTCAAGACTAGAATTTTGCTGGTAGAGCTATGTATACGTTTTGTACTTATTCCTTCCTGCGTGTCAAGTGTATAGATATTTTACTTTATACCGTGAATCAGACGAAGCGAAACTACAGCTTCGTTACAAAAGATACCTAGGAACTCTGTTTTGCGAACTCAGTGGTTGAAAATGATTTAGTTCGTCTTCTGCCTATAGATACATACGTTTTCCGTTCTTGTAATCGATAGTAGCGTCTAATGATTAAACGAGCATAAGTATCGCGTTTTATAGAGCATAAGTAGCGATAAGGTATAGGCCTTTATTGCCTAAGTTGCACGAGCTAAGAGAACGAAAGGGAGAGATTGCGAGTGAGAAACCGAGAGCGAGAGAATGGGAAAAATGACAAAATGATAATAACAGATTGAATTTGCGTACATCTCGTTTTACAGTTTTACTAGAAACTGTAAAAAGAAGAAGACACAAGAGAAGAAAAGTCTTAAATCTTGAGAAAACAAATTCACGGAAACTCGTAGAATTCCTTTTTTCGTGTGGTAAAAGCGTTTCGTACTGGTGTTCGCTTGATTAATCCTCTATGGACTATTCGTAGTAACGCGCGTTTAACTTAAAGCATTAAACATTTTCTCTTGGAACAAGAAACAAACTTATAAAAAGGTCTCCAAAATTTTTGAAAATGGGAACATTTTCTTAAAGCATCGAATGCTTTGTTCAGATTATAGAGGATTAATATCACGAAATACCGTTATTGTTATTACTATTACATTTTCGCGTTATTTGTATGCTATCATTTACAGCGATACGATTAGACATTTGAATGCTATTTCTGTAGTAAGTTCGAAAGTAATCGTTGCTCGAAATCGTTGCACATCGTGTTCGGTAACGACAACTCTCGACGTCCATCGATCTTAACCTCGTTAAAACGAGTAAGGAGAAAAATTGAATAACCAAGAAAGGACGACGACGACGAGAAACACAGTTTCGAGCATTGATTTCTCGCTAATTTACCGCGTAGTTATTGTAAAGCTGATTGTTTTCGACGAGCGATCAGACGTAAAGGTAATTGATCGAACAGGGAAGAAGAAAAAAAAAAAAACTAAAAGTTTAAAAGGTAACAGTTTGTTGTAAATCAAACGCAATTCACTGAGAGATATGAGGGTGACAATGAAAACCATATTTTTCTACGCAGTGTCGAAAAAAAAAAAAAAAACTCTTAATCGTACTAATGCAGAGTAGAGCCGAAAATGAATTCGATTTAAAGAAATGGCTTCGTCGCGTGAAGCGTAATAATTTGCTTCGCGCGCGAGCTACGGATTTTAGTTGGTTCATGCAAAAATGAAAGGAAAGAAGAACACAAAAGGGAGGGGGGAAAGTACAATAACGAAACTCGAGATTCGCGCTAATATATTTAGAGGCACCGAAGCGTTCTCCCGCGCACTCTTTTCCTTGTAAATAGAACGAAACCGAAGAAGAAAGAAAGAAAGAAAGAAAGAAAGAAGGGATAGACTTAAGACGAACACCAAGTAAAAATACATCGTTTTCGAATGGAACAAGATACAATGATTTCTCGTTCGAGAGGTGAATAATTTTTTATAAAGCTCATCGGATAGCTGTTGGTTTTTTAAGCAACCTTAGACGTAAGACGCAGTTAGTACCAGCGTGTACTAACACGATCCTTTACAGTCTAACTTTATCGTTTTTCGACGCGCAAACAAATGAAAGAAGAATACAAATTCTTATGTCACGAATTTATACATATATCCGTATCGATATATTCGCGTAGCAAAGAAAAATTAATTTCTGGAACTTAAATTACTGTTAAATTTCCGATATCTCGCTTCGTCTATTTTGGGAATTAGTTAAAAAACCAAAAAGTCGTTTAACCGATTCTTCCATCGTAATAAGTCCTTTGGAAAACGTTATAGATTGCAATTAAATTAATAGATGAGCTAGACCGTAAAGGATTCGAACGAAACAGGAGAAGTTTTGCATGAACCAACGGGCGCTGTTCTTACGCGTATATTTTATCGGAGTATCCAGCTGCCGCGGTTCAGTTTCTCGGCTTGTCCAGTCGGCGTGGTATGCGTGCTTGCGTTTTTTGCGTGCGTCCTCTGTGCGCGTGTGCGTAAATGTGATTACCGGTTTTTCAAACAGAGACGTCAGCACAACAGGCGAGTAACGACGGAAGGGAAATATGGAAAGATATACAAATTCCTCGACATAGTACAAAGCATTTAAACTCCTCTTTTTCCAATAGCCTAGGGAATATAATAAGTACGCATTGCACATAAGTCATTACGCGTAAAATAGACATCTACCGAGTAGCCGGAGAGTCCGCGACGCAACGAGGCAATTTATTTTCTTTTCTCTGTTCTTCTCTCTTCCATTAGTTTTGTCTCGATAATGTAGTAGAAAAGTTATGACATAACCATGATCCTTTTTTAACCCTTTGCACTCGTGAATCGCCTCTGTCGCCTTCTGTCGTCTTCGCGACGAAAGAAACTCGCATTCGATTCATAATTTTAGGGAACATTTTTGGAGATTAAAAAGAATATGTGGTAAGAACGTAAAAACATGAAAACTTTGATAGTTTCGTAATTTATTTCGTTTTCTTCTTGTTTACTTTGCTTTGTTTTAATACGGCAGCATTTTACTCGAAAACGTAAGTGCAGAGGGTGCCAACAAATCGTACATGCAATTTGTCTAAATAGATCTGTAAAAGATTTTTTAAGCAACTCTTCTTATTGGACAGACAAACGCAATACTAAAGATCCGTAAGAAAGATATTCTTACAAACTTTTTACGAGACTGCAAAGGCTGACGTTTTATAGATTACTCGAAATAGCGCAAGGTACTTACATTGCGACCGATCAAATGTTAGCAAGGTATATACTTTTGTAATAGACTAGCCAAATTGTGAATGGTGAATATTTTATATAAACCGTATAGAACTCTCTGAGAATTAATTTCGACGCACCGCTGAATGCACACAATAGGATATATCGTTTAGAAAACTTGAAGTTTCGGTAGCTACGTCTCGAGTTGAATCGTATATTGTCCTGTCTCGAAAAACTGTATTCGTTGAACTTCTTGATTTGTTCACCATCGTTTAGCGTATCACGATAAACCGTAATGCCTAAAGAGCGCATAGATACTGCCATAATTGCGATTATTAGTAGCTTCGAATTAAAAAGAAAAAAAAAAAAAAAGATACGAGAAAGAAGTATTTAACAAGAATGTAACATCGATAAACGATGTACTTCCTTCGAAAAACAAAATTTACTCGTTACTACTCGTTTTTCCAATCTAAGATTGCGTTTCCGGTTGTGGATTTTCCGGACATCCGATAGATAATAAAGGAGAAAGAAAGGGAAATAGTGAAATTTTCAAGCTCGGAATATAGGAAATACGAGTCCTTTGTTCGAATCCACCATGTTTTCTTTTTCTTCATTTCCGTTTGTTCCTCATCGAAACATTTGTACCACAGTCTTCCAGGGTACAAAGGAAAGAGTAAAGTAATACCGTTCGTTCGTTATGGTGCGTAAATCAAAAAGAGAAAGAACAAGCGAGAAGTAAAAAGGGATGAAGATGAGAGAAAGAGAGAGAGAGAGAGAGAGAGAGAGGAGAAGAAAGGGAAAGAAAGATAAGGCGAAACAAAAAAAGAAAGAAAGGACTAATAAGAGAAATTGTGTATAACTATGCGAACCCTCTGATGATCTCAGCGTTTTATTTTTGTATAGAGTGCATAAAAAACATGTAATCTTCAGGAATGTAAGGACGAGGAAAGAGGTACGCAGTTTGAGACAAACAAAAAAGCAAGACTTATGTAGTAGATGAGAAGACGAAACGTATAAAAGGGAGATGTAGGTATTAAAAAAAAAAAAAAAAAAAAAAAAAAAAAAAAAAAAAAAAAAAAAAAAAAAAAAAAAAAAAAAAAAAAAAAAAAAAAAAAAAAAAAAAAAAAAAAAAAAAGAAAAAAAAAAGAAAAAAAATACAGACAGACGAATTTAGGTTGCGAGGATAGAAGTTTAAAGTTTGTGAACGTTTTTTCGGACATTTCCCAGTGCTGCTTTATGTAATACCCTATATATATATATAATATATATATCTATATATATATATATAAAAATTGTATGAAAAGTCATCTAAGAAAATATGCTAATTTTTATTATTCATAATTCCTTCATTCTCCATATCCTGGTGCTAAAACAAACAAACAAACACACACACACACACACAAATGGGTTATAAAATATGATTTAATTTAAAACGACTTATAATTTTATGTAATAATGATTTATTAGTTTAATTGTAACTGCTACAACCGATAACAAAACGTTGATCTTTTTTTAACCGTATTTCACGTAATATGTCCGATTATGTACACTTTGGAAGCGTTATATAATAAAGCCGATATACGGTCGGTTCTTCTTAATAAATATAAATACATAATTTACAGGGGTAATTTGACGTAACATTTCACGTGTAAATACGCGTATAACATATAACATATTAATATTACATACAATACATATTACTACATATTATACGCGTATCTATATATTTCTATATAGCACATATACAAACATACTGACACGCTCGCACAATGTAAACTGTAGTATTAAATTATTTAACATGACGTATCCTTACATTCATCGCTGTTTCAACTTTAAACATTAAGGAACATTGCTCTTACTCTAACTTGGATCAAAGTTTCTTTAATCCTACATATTTACAATGTACAACATGAAAAAAGTTAAAGGCATATAAATAAAAAGTAACGGAGAAATTAATATCGATAAAAAATAATTATGCAACGCTTTGTTTTTTATTTTAAAACGACCGTACTTTGTGCAATGTTCCTTTCCAGTTAGGGCTACAAAATGTATTCCATTGATTACAAACTATTCTTTTTGATAAACGTTGATTTTATATTCCTTTCTCATAATTACGTGCAAAGATAGGTGTTGTTATTATGCTGTTTCTTTTAGGCACATGATCCAAGATGATTGATACCGTTATCTTAGCAGAAAACAAAATCATGTACTTTCGCTCCATTTTTACGCATCATATATAGCAAATACGCATCTTCTTCAAGTATCTTGAGCATAACGAGAATTGTTTGTGCAAGATATTATAAAGTGTTTGCATCTCTTTTTGCTTAAAGATGAAAGTATCTAAAAGCTGGTCTTACAAAGGCTGCTTTAATTTAGAATACGCAGTAAGATACATCTAATTAATATGCTAACATTTTTTTTATTAAATTTGAAACTAAAAATTTTATTGCTAAACTAGTTTTATTCTTGTTCTTTCTACACGTTTCGAACATCATATCAAATGTAAAATTTAAAGAAAAAAATTCAACGATACTAGGCTTATACCCAGTTGTAATTTATATAAAAGCTTGAATAATTTATATAAATATCTTTTTTAAATAAAATTGTTTAAAGTATCTAAATATATATATTACATTTCAAAAAACTGCCCTTAACAGGTACGTTCTTACTTTAAGAATATTGTGCATATTAGAGGCATATTAAAAAGAGAAATATAAAATTTGCAGAATTAATTTAGAGCCTGTTTGTTTTTCAGCTACGTTATAAGTAGCATTTCCAGTTTAATACATTCGGAACCATCGACAACTATTCCGTTACATCATGAAAGTGTCTCTGATAAAGCTCGCTGTATCAATCTCTCAAATTTAAATTGCCTAAATTATAAAACAACTTTGTTTTATGATTAAGATAAAAATGTATTAAGTTCTCAAAATAGAAAATGGAGGTGGCCCAGTCTGCCTCATCATCATTGCAAAACTACTTAATCCTTCTTCACCGTTATTATGGCTATTCTGATTATTCTGCGAACTGTTTAGATTTTTGCTTCTGCTACTATTATGACTTTGCAAATGTTTTTTTAAGTGATCCTTTCTATAAAAAGCTTTGCCACATTCCGTACAAACCTGATTTTTGCTACCCGAGTGTATAATCATGTGACGTGCAAGATGTTCGTTGCGTTTAAATGCTTTGCAGCACATATTACACTGATAAGGCCTATCTTTGTTGTGTCCTTGTTTGTGACGATCTAGATGTTCCTTGCGTTTTAAACTTGCACCACAAATATCACAAATGTGAGGTCGTTGCCTGTGATCTTCTAGATGTTCGTGTAATGCCTCTCTATCTTCAAATCTGTATGCACATTCTGGACAATGATATATCAACATACCTGAAACAATAAAATTTATCATTTACTAAAAAGAACATTCTCAATTTCTGTTGTATCTTTTTTCTCATGTATTTACCATTGATATGCTGTGGCTCAACTTCGAATTCAATTTTTGGTCGAATTTCTTGGCAATTATGCGTCGAATTATTGCTATTTTCCTCATACTTAGTTACATATGGTAAACCTAATGTACTAGAACATCGGGCTAAGTACTCTGAAGTAAGTCTAAAGTCTATTTGTAACGGATCGGTCATAGTTGCTGCATCTACTTTTTGAATAGTCTGCGTGCCCGAAGATTGATGAGATATCTGAGGGCATGTTTCCTTATTTCCACAATTATTCTCATTTCTATTTTCATCTGTTTGTTGTACATGAGTTACCGGATGCCCGGAGTATGTATATCCAGTGATATTAGGCTGATTATGTTGATGGTTGTGCATATCCGATGGATATTTTATATTACGTGGATCATAAGCCATCTTTCAACGTACGATAAAATAAATATCCTTATCGTTTGTCTATAAATATAAAAATACTGTAATAAAAAGTTAACAAAACTTAAAAAATTACACATAATTACAAATACAAAAGTTATCAATCGAGACTAACAACCGAAGATCATTTTTAGAAAAGTTGCATTAACAATTTAAGAGACTGAATTTCAATTTTTATCTAAAAAATACTTTACTTTTTACATTTTATCAACAAAAAAAA
The DNA here is from genome assembly GCA_014825925.1 of Bombus breviceps. NCBI lineage: Eukaryota > Metazoa > Arthropoda > Insecta > Hymenoptera > Apidae > Bombus > Bombus breviceps. The sequence continues at coordinate 19,614,591 of CM026185.1, forward strand.
AAAAAAAAAAAAAAAAAAAAAAAAAAAAAAAAAAAAAAAAAAAAAAAAAAAAAGAAAAAGAAAAGAAAAGAAAAGAAAAAAAAGAACTTGATAAAACTGTGAACGACACAACAGTTCGAATACAAGGATTAGTTAGCAAAAATTTACATATGAAGACAATGCTGTCGTAAATTCGACGTAAATGAGAAGTTTTATTGAGCAGGTCAAGAAAGATGTCATTCACTATTCAATATTTTTGAAAATTCGAAATATTCTTAGAAAATATCGCAGTTACTGCAAAATAAAACTATTTATCTACATTATTTATGTGAATCAAATTTACTCACCCCTTAGTGCACAGTCAGTTGTGAAATCAGCGCATAACTGATCACTATTTGTTTGTATTGAGCTTGGCCATCTTTACACATCAGCTGCTGTAGAAATTCCGAGTCCTTCTTCTAACAGGCTATTTATTTCACAAAACTATACACTTTGATTATGTATGAATGATTCATTTGTTAGCAAGATATCATAAAACGAACTAAGTACTCGATTAATCTCTCTCAATCATGATCACTTTTGTATAGCGCAGTTTCGTTTCGAAATACGTAACGATGCGATGATCACACAATAGAAAAGGTATACCGCATTTAAAAGAGGCGGCTATTCAAGGCATTCGTCGAAAAAAAATCACGATTTGTATCAATATATATCCCGATCAAATCAATAAATATTAGACAAATACGTTATAATTTTAGTAATATTTTTAACGATTCTAATCAATGTCTTTCAAATTTATCAATTTCAAATTTATTATATATTCCTATCATAAAAATATTTCATTTATTTAGTTAGTATCGTTTCCGTATCTTAAAATATATATCGTACTCTTGTACTCTATAATCGTTTTCTAATAATGCTAAGAATATAATATTCATTCATCTTTATGTATTTATGTGTGTGTATTATTAATTAATATTTTATGTATCGATATGTCATATATATTTCATATATATGACGAAATTTTATTTTAACCTTTTCTTTTATTTGCTAGAGAAGCTCGAAATATTCAATGGTTACTGGTTACTACATATCTACGATAATAACGCTATTTTTATTTAAATTTAAAACCGGTATGACTAGGTACGAATGCATTTTCGCAATGATGACATCTTGCGGTAAATAAATCCACGTTTCAGGACCGTAACTTCTTCTTTGTGCGACAATTAAATATATTTATATTATTATTATCTTAGTGAAAATAGCCTCGATATTTGATCAAATTTAAATGAACCTATTAATCCGATTTATTAAATTTTGGATTGGTATACCGGATCTTATACTGATAGGATAGTATAAACAGTTTACGAAATGTAAATTCAGGAAATTAAAAATAAGATTAAATATTTTTTCTTAACAAGGGTGTAAGTTTAACAAATCGTAAAAAATAACTTAATTAAAATAAATTCCAATGTTACTATGAATATAATTGTACGGTTTCCTGAAAACAGGATGTTGAAAGTAATAAAAATTAACAAAAAAGAAAAAAAAAAAATACGTTCAAAATTCATTTCCTCTTGGAAGAATATCTAAAATAAAAAATGGAGAGAAGTAAGTATACGTAGGTTAATGTACACATAGTGAACCAGATGTTTGTATATTTAAACTTATTATGTACAAGGGGTTATATTATATTAAACAACGATTTGCTATATAGGTATTTGCCTATAAGAACTCGTAACATCGGTACAATATATTTGTTAATCGCATGACCACGGAGTGTTCACATAACAAAACTTGATTATAAACTTGGTATTTTTTTATCAAGAAAAATCAGACGAAGGATATAAGCGTGTATATCGAATTCGTAAAAGTTAATTGGCTTGAGTATTCTTTTGTCCAGTTGCAAATACATGTTTATAATCGATTTAAAAGATACCATTGAAGTTCTCCGATACTTGGAAAAATATAGAAACGATGTATTATAAATGAATAAGAATCGATAATGTGAAAGAAGTTTCGAAGATACGACTGAATACGAATGGATAGCGGTTTCCTTGCGTTTCAGGAAACTTGTTCGATCTAATTATCGAAATATGTATACTCCCACTCAAAAGTCTTAGGGCATTTACCTAGCGTTTTTAATAAAACCTTGGTATCCGATGTAAATTATAAATTTTAAATTGCATGCATGTTTCAATAACATTTACTTTCTTTATCGTATAAGTAACAATTTTTGATATCTTTATCGTATAAATATAATATAATAATCGATCGTCTTAAGATTTTTGAGCGAGAAAGTTTTAGTTTCTACGATACTCGTGAAATATTCATGTTTGTAACGATTCGATGAAAGATCATCAATTACGTCCACTTGAGAATCACGACGAGCGTTGTACGATGCCTATTTAACGCGAGTTCCAACGAGCGATAATAATAAATTACCATTCGCATGCACTTTTGGCAGACGCTTGGCGAACAACAGATTATCTCTGTTACCAGCTAAGTAGCGAGCATTCAGGAATATTTAGAGCGTACAACAGCGTGTCTCGAACGATCAGACTTCTAATTGATTTTTCAACTTGTAGCACAAAAAGCAATAAATCATATCTTTCTCGATACACTTTACGAAATAGAAATAGATATCTTACGAGATACTTAGACGTTGAGCAAAGATGCTTAACACGTTCGACACCGTAAGAAATGTAACATTTCGAATGATACCGTCGAATCGTATTAACATATTAAATTACAATATCTAATTATATAAATATCGCGAATATAGTATAATAAAATGTTTTTTCTGTTTTATTTTAGTTTAATATTAAACGGAAGAATATTTCTATTAAACAAACGTTTTTGATCAACGTTTATACTATCAACATCATCTCGTACGGCATGGGACATGTTAGTGAAATTATTTAAAATCAGGTAGGACATAAGCAACGAAGAAGGAACATAATACCTCTCGTACAGGTTGCAATTCGCCAACGAATAATTTCAACAAGAAGAGTTTATGACTTCGTTACGTTGGTTGTATCAAAGAATACTGTTCTATCGTATCTCTATCGAAGAGTATCGTTTCATGCAACAGAATCTCGCTCTTACTCAAATTTTAGAGACACTGGAATGCACGTGGGTAGCAATAAAGTATATTAGTAATACAGTCTCAACATCTTCTACTTTCGCGATACATGAAAAATTGAGAAAATTATCGGCGTGCGTTTCACCTACATGTACACATGTGCAACAGCGTTCTTTCGATGTTAAACAAATAGCAAACAAATTTCGATAACTCTTACGCAATTACGTATACATTTGGATCTCGTTTGTCCACGATAGACACCCTCGAGGTTTCGCTAACTGTTTTTCGGTCTCGCGGAGAAATTCGAAGTCGACGAATATCTCTTTCTAATTTCTAGAATACATTTCAATCGCGTCCTTGACAGTGAAGATTTCTCCGGCGAGCTTTCAAACGCTGCCTCGAAAGTAATTCTTACTTTTTTCTTTTCTCTTTTCTCTCTTGCTTCTTCCGATCGATCGACTTCTTCCGATAGAGCAACGTTTTTTCAAGCTTTCTGCATCTTGCCGCATTTTGTTATTTCACGATTCGAAAATAATGTCGACGCGTGGTAAGATACCTAACAGAGGCAACACCTAAAACGAGAACCTCGTTCTCGGAAATATAAAAGTCGCGCGTGAAGAAACCTCTGATCGAAATTCCTGTCCTTCGAAGGACCATCTTCTACGATGCTCGGTCTCTATTTATGTATATTTGTATAATCAACGTAACATCTTGAGTATTTTTTTGCTGATTACACACAGAGAACAAAAGTGATATACGCGACATCTTTCTCTTATTTATTACTATGCGAGGGAGTCGCGGACATAAAATTAACAAAGCATCGCTACAACTCCCTTTTTTTTTTCTTTTACGTCGCTCTTATGTTTCTCGAATCGCTAAATGTATGTATGTATATGTATATATATACATATATATAAAACCAGCATTCTTTGTGCACAGTACACTGTATATAGTCGACTTCCGTTACCGCGCACCAGTTGAGGGTTTAACAACTTGTATTAGTTAATTACACATAGTTGAAGTACATTTACATACATATCTTTATCACATACTATTCGAAAACTCATGTTATTTGCACGTGAATTATAACAATTTCGATATGGATTGTACATATATTAATGTTCTTTAGTCAGGTATGCCTGTGTGACCCCCTGAACGATGTTATCCTCATTCTCGACGCGACGATACCGAAATTTCTTTGACATTTTTCTTTTTTTCATGTTATTTTTATAAAATACGTCCTTCGATAATAGTATAGAAATATATCTTTCGACGGGCAAAGACGTAGAAAAGATTAAATTTCATTTTATAGAAGATAGATAGAAAGATGATAAAAGAAAGGAAAACATATTCAGAGAGAACGTTCATTGTTGAAATAATGTTCGAATATCGATATAACGAAATATACAAAATAAACGAGAGAATGAATAACGATTTTAATGATACGTAATATAATAATTTATGTTACGTCGATCGTTTTGACTATGTTAGAGATAAATGATAACGTCGAGAATATCGAAACAGCGTAGAGGAGCACGATGATATCGATAAATAAACTCATATTCGACATTCATAACTCTCAACTTCCCGTGTGTAGTGTTCCGCTGCATCGAACAAATTGGCGTAACAAATGTAGCATGAACGAAATAGATTTTAACGATTTTGCACACCTGTTCACTTAGCGCACCTGCACATTGGTAACAACGATATCGACGTTTTTTTCTTATCAATAACGATATCAATAATTTCATCTTACTTGTATTATCGTAACGTAACTTTATTGTTAAAACTTAATGGACAAGTACGTTCGTCGTTCCAATTTCGCTAACAATTTTGCTGCATAATTTAATTATCATTATAAAGTATAATTTAATTAAAACGAGGCATAGAATAATTCTTTTTAAATTTGCCAATAGAAAGAAGATTACAGACGATTTTCGCATTTAAATACAAATTTCCATAGATATCGAATCACTGAAATCAAATGTATCGTTACAATGTTCGTTCTAACTTAGCAGCACTTGTATATGCTCATCGTCCTTTAAGTATTAACAAAAACAAAATGGAATAAAGCGTTCTCTATTTATACATAGTCTAAACGTGTTGCAGTCGGGTTTGCTAAACGCATTTTAAATACGTTATTCGGTAGTGCTTGCGTATATGTATGTACTTCGATTTATCTCACGTATACGTATGTATGCTCTTCATTAAAGTCTATTATTTTTTCTTCCAGTACATTCACCTTGCGGTATACGCAACAGAATGTGTGGTATACGCAAACAGATCTGCGGAAAAGAATACAAAGATCATCGAATTTTGTTTCTTCTATCGTTCCAACTTTCTTCCATTGTAATTATCAAATAAATATCTTGTAGAAATCTAAAGGCTACGCAATTTACGCACGAGACCTACAGAAAGAATAGGAATTGAATAAAACGTTTTAAACGATATAATAAATTGAAAGCGTTCTAGAATAACATTCATATTTTGAATAAAAATCACAAATTGATACATAGAAAATCTAATCATTCAATCGATAGCAAGAAAGGAATAATATCATCTTGTAAAATAATTATAGAAATATCGTTGTTAAATATTAAACGATGGAAATAGATATAACGAAATTTCGTCAAACTATGTATCAATGTATTCGTTATTACTAGGAAAATATAGTTCGTACAACCGAAGATTAATTCGACTCTTTGGACGAGGCCCTCTAAATTATTGGAATTAAGCGTGGCATTAGGTCATTTGGTTTATTCCGATAAATATTCATTCTGGCACACGCGTCTTCGATTCCCGCGAGTTACTATTTCTTTTGCCACCGTGTGATGTATGTGTGTATGTATACTCTCGAAGCATCCAATACAGCAACCATATCGATACACAATAATACCATATTTATATCAGTAACACGTAATATAATACGATTTTACAGTCATTTACTTCCTCCTCTTCTTCGTTCTTTTTTCTTCACTGGTAAATGATATATTGACAACGCTTGGTATTTTTATGATATAGTTATTACACTGTCAATGACGACGACGACGATGATGACGACGATGATGATGACGACGATGATGATGACGATGATAATGACGATAATAATAATAGTAATAATAATAATAATAATAGTAATAATAATAATAATAGCGGTATAACAATAACATAATTATTATAATAATTACCATGAAATAATACAGATAGAAATATATACAGCATGAGTAATACATTGTCGTTGTAAAGTTATATGATTATAATAGTAAAAGTAAAGATAGACGCGGCTCTTTGTGTTTGATTCGAACGATTCCATGCTACGCGAGATTATTCGGGGACAAACACGGAGCTACGCTTTATCTGAACACCTTATTTCTTTGGGACGTACTAAGATCGAAGGCTGAATCAGACGGCTTTCTCGCAAACATTATTGGAACGGTTCACTTACACTACTACAGCATAACAAATACCATTGTTTACTATTCGCACCTTCTATTCATCGTCTGTTCGTAAACTCTGTTCCAGAGTCTATTAAAAAAAAAAAAAAAAAAAAAAAGAAAAAAAACTAAAAATTTCATTCGGATTTTATTGCAGTTTTAGTACTATTTAGAGCGAAACAGAAAATTGTTATGTCAATCAGTTAAACTGATCTTTCTTATACGCAATAATAACATGTCGAAAATGATACTAATATGTGATAGTATTTTTTTTAATAATCTTTATATATATCGTATGTTTTGTGTATTTCTACCTAGTAACGTTTATATAGCCAGAATGATCTTTTTATGTCGTTTATTCAATGCCTTCCGTTAAATATTGACGAAGACATGTACCGAGTTAGAGTATCATGCATAAGACATCGTTAATAGTGCAGATCAAACAAACAGAAATGTTACACTCCGCTGTTATTCGCAAATGTACAGATGTATATTATATATATTACTTCGAAGTGTACTTCGTACAACGATGTTGAGAATCTTTTATCTGCTCAAATGCGGATAACCATTTATATTACTAATCCGCTCACTTTGAACTCACTGAATACGTGTACATAACATTTTTTTTATTGTCGATCCAATAATCTGCCATTATATTTTGCTTTTATACATGCTAATTTAACGTTAGCGATAGTGTACAACCAACTACGAGTATATAAGTGTCATTATCTTAGAATTCGATATTGCAAGGCAATGATTAATCTTTCCTTTCCTTTTACTTTTTGTTTTGTTTTGTTTTTTTTTTTTTTTTTTTTTTTTTTTTTTTTTTTTTTTTTTTTTTTTTTTTTGTTTTTTACAAAATCGATCGATTCCTCCGTGGTAAACCAGAGTATCGAAAAGAGCGCGCGGTTCAATATAACTTTTTTTATGTTCAAATAGTATTCGATACATCGAGAGATTTGTTTGCAACTATATAGTTGAATGCTTAAATGTATCCTGTATCGGATGAAAACCAAGAAGATCACATCCAAAACTGACTTCATATGCAGTGAAATGTTTCTTGATGTTACGTAATTAATGTTTCTATAAATTGTCGGATGCATGTATGCTTGATTCAATTTCTGTTTTCGTGCCACCGTGATTATGATATGCTAAGTAGTATTAAAAATAAGCATTACGCGATTATCCTTCATAGCCTTTCATTAGCACGGATCTCGTAGTTAGTTATTAATAATAAGTTAACATATCATATATCTTTCAGTTCTGATTTCATTATGAAGATTCGTAAAGTCGTTGTGCCCGAAAATATATGTATATATATATATATGTATATGTTTCAATTCAATAAAATAAATCAAACAGAAAGTGCTTTTACCGATTAAATTTACAATTTCCCCGATTTTTCTTGCTTACTTAGTTCAAGGGCTAAAGCTAATTCAGCCTCTTCTTGCTGTTTACGCTTACGCCTTTCCTCCTCGGTCTTTAAGCTTTGTTGAGATGCCCAAACAAATTGCTCTTCTTCGCTCAACGAGAGAGGTGGTGCATTGTTACCGTTCCAAATTTTACCCGTGTCGTTTTTCGATTTTTTATCATTAAAAGTAGTTTTAGATCTATTGTGTGCTAAATCTTGTCCGTGCCTTCTGGCAGATTTTTCATTCTTGGTGGAAAATGCTTCGTCTATGTCAACCGTTTTTATCTTGAATGCGTTTGAAAACGCATCAGAGTCGATGGTCTTTATATTTCTGTTGTCGTCGGAGAATGCTTTCACGAAATCAGTATCGAATTTAGCATTGTCTTTCTCAAACTTGCTTTTAGTCAGAGGAAAAGTATTTGAGAAATCAATATCGAAGCTTTTGGTGAACGAATTTTTACGAGAGAGTACCGAGGTTGTTCCGTAACTAAATGGATCCACGTTGCCAGCCGTTGTTTCGCTCTTATTCGCGTTATGATCTTCTGCGTCATCGGCGAAAGGATCTGGTATGTTAAAGGGATCTTCGTATCGATAGTCTCTGAAGGGATCTTCCGTGAAATCCGGCAGCTTTGGAGTTACCGTCGATACTGTATGTGTTCTGCCGGTTGGTCTGGGTGGTGCCGTTCGAGTCAGTGTTGGTTCCGGCTGAAGCAGGTTTTTTTCACTGGTCAATTTTCGTTTACTGAAAAGGTAGAAAGAATAGCGCAAGAACCGCTGGTTATCGTCAGGCTGCTGCACCATACGTGGCTGTTGTTGAATACTAGAATATACTCAATTGCAAGCGAGTCAAAATATTCGAGTTCATTCGTTTTGATTTTGTTATAATAAAAAACACTAACGCGCAATAATCTGTAGTATGTTACTAAATTAATCAATTAGTAATCAACTGATAATCGACATCGAGCGAAATATAAAAGAAACGACAAATGAAAAATAATAAGTGAACGCTTTTTAAACTAAACCATTCACCAATGAATAAACATGTGTTCGAAGATTCTATGACATTAAATTGGTCGAATTAACTCGAACGTTTTATTTAAATAATGTAAAAATTTCCATGCAATATTATGAAAAGAAAATAGAATACTGGAACAAAGAGAACAAATTAATTAATTTGTAGACAGCATGCTCCAGGAGTCGGATCAATGAATAAACTGAAAATTGTGCAGCTTCTACCTAAATATGAAACAAAAAATATAATTAATCTTTTTTTTTTTTTAATATAAATATATTTTACAAAATAATATTGTAATATATTAAAATGACATATTATATAGTAATATTAAGTAACTCGTAGTTTAGAAATGTGAGTTAACAATCATATCGCTATTTATGTAAAATAGCATTGTACTTTAAGTAGCGCTTAAGTCATTATCAATATATTACACTTTCGTTAAAAATAACTGTATTTAAAACGTAAAGTAACAGCATACAACGTACTGGACATTGATAAAACTGAGGAAGGAAGGGATATGCCCAGGAAGATATATTGGAACACTTAAAAAGAAAGAGAGTAGATTGGTTAATACAATTCAGAGTGCCAAGAAAATAATTGTTCTACCAACTGATAAAATAGGAGCATAATTTTCAACGATATTATGTGACACTTGAAAACGTAAAAGTACATACCTTAGAATCAAAATTAGCAAAATCTGCAAATCCAGTAGACGTATTAAAATTATTACTGTTGTTGTTATCTATTATGCCTTGTTGAGCAGAGAAAGCATTTGCGAATGGATCAGGTGTAGGAGAAGGTGTAGGCGGTGCCGGTGCTGCTCGTAGAGGACCGGTAGGTCCTTGAGACGGTCGAGGAGGTGCTGGTCGTGGTGGAGGTTGTTTTGCTTTTTTAGGAGGGAGAGCGGGACTAGGACTTTCTGGTCGAGGTGGTGCATGAAGATTTGCGAATGGATCATCTCCAAATGGATCTTTTGTCCCCTAGAAGAAAAAGAACTAATAAATAAACCAAATAATAGCTGTATTCTTGAAAGAATTTATTATTCCTATAATGACTTACTGATGTTGTAGTGGTAGCTTTAGTGTCATTTCTTTTTCCATCTCCAAACGGATCAAATGGATCTTGTTTCACAACAGCATTGCTATCATCAAATACGCTAAATGGGTCAGATGTGAATCCCCCTGTTCCTCCCCCTCCTCCTCCTCCTCCTCCTCCTCCTCCTCCCCCCTGTAATTGTAAATGTATTGCTACGTTAGGAATTATATAATAATATAAGTAATTATTTCAATTGAAAGATCTTACAGTAGTATTTGGAGATGAAAATGCACTTCCAAATGGATCCGGTGTTGATGCGTTATTAAATGGTTCCGCAAAAGGATCCTGTTCAAACCCATCCATTGTTGCTCCATTTGTATTAGAAAATTGAACGTTTTTCTTATTTTGAATCTTATCTTCTTCGCTTGTTTTCTCATATCTATCAGATTTTTACACAGAAATAATAAAGTAATATTGTTATAAAGACAATTAAGAAATGTACATATTAAATACATACTCTAAGTTTTCAATTTCGGGATTAAATTGCAGACTAGTATCAGGTACAAGTGTGGCATCCCCAGCTGCAAGCGCAGAGTCATAAAGTGCAATTGCGTCACTCATTTGCCGTTGTTGTTCTTGTAAATGAGTGATTTTTGCTTTTGCTTGACAAATTTGCAACTGTGTATCCTGCAAATTTTTAGTGAGTTCATTTAATTGGTCCCTGCTTTTATTTTGTTGCTGTTCTAACTGCTGTTCCTCTTGTCTCAAGCCTTCCAATTCTTGTCGTTTAAAATTCAGTTCTTCTTCTTGAGCACGCAACACCGATTCTTGCTCTTCTGCTTGTTGACGCAATTTATCAACCTATTATTAATGGTAATAAAGTATTATATACAATAATTCATTTATTATGACATAAGTATAAAAGTATATTTCTGTAATATGTTAAATATATTTGTAGATACACATATACATATATATGTAACTTATAGACTATATACAAGACTAGATATGTAATTTAATGAAGTTTATAGTCACTCAGTAATATATTAATTATATATTGTTAATAACAACATAATTGTGTTATATCTACACTTAATTATTTGCAATTATCAACATATATCTTTAAATACAGAAAAATATTATATACAATTATAAAAATTTAAGACTCAAATCTAGATTAAGTACTTGTATTTTTATCAATCTTGAAAAAAAAATTAAATTTAGCATATAGATTTATATGAAATGTTTTTATAAAGTTAAAACATGATTTCATAGTTTTTACTAGACTGGAGTCTCAAACAAAAAGCAAGTTGTAAGCAAATATAATTCTTTTGATGGCAATCTATACTACAACCAGTTTATCATGCAATGCAGCAAACCACTAGCATTAACTGTGCAGATGTAACGGAAACAAATAAAGCTTTTTCTAAAATAATGTGTCGTGTGTATATATATTAAATTACTAGCTTATATATTTATATTTTATACATATGCTTATATAGATATAACTAAAGTCCCATATAATCATTTTCTGAATATAATTAATACGCAAAATGAAATCATAAATGTTTTTATTTTAAAATTTTTGTAGGTTTATCATTATTCTTGTAAAAAGCTACCCCGATTTTTATCATTTTATAGTATTATACTTGATGAAGCTATAAATACTAAAGAATTGTAGCCACTATCTCATAGTAGTGAGAAATAGAATCTGTATTTCGCAACCGTACCTGCCCCTCATTAAAAGTAGAAATTTTTGATGTACCTTTTTCTGTTCTTCACGTATCTTCTGCTCGACCTCACTCAAATCTTTATCTACTTCTGTCTTCTATAAGCCAAACATAATAAAACATAATAAAACTAAATCATAATGAAGAATCTAAACACATTGTAAAATAAAACAATAAAATGAACTGATAAATATTCTATTATATAAAATATAAATTATATTCATTGGAAAAAAAGTAATCAAAGAGAGATCATAAATAAATAAATCAGTCAATATGTATGAAGAGAAATAATTATATAATGTAAAACATGCTATATGTATAGAAATGATTTTAAGTATCGTATAACTTATACTATGAAATATGCGAAAATGTTAAAAAAATAATATTAAATACAGGAAAAGACTCTTACACTTTATACCTCTTTCCTTAATTGATAACTATTTTGTATGGAAAAAAAATAATTTGTAAAACATATGATAGTGTAATAATACAATATGCAGTGTTAAATTATATTATTAAAACTTAATTTGTATCAAATAATAATTTCTAAATTGTAAAAATTAATTTTTACAATTAATAAACTTAATTATTTACATATCTTAACAGAAGCATTATATACAATTCACAAATCCATGTTTCTAATTTCATATGTAAGCAAAGCTGTACATTCAACAAGCAAATCATCCAAATATATCAAATTAAAATGTTATTTACCTGAGCTTTTAAATCATTCAATCGTTTTTGTGCTTCACCTTTCTGATTTTCTAATTGTTTTAATGTAGCAGCAAGTGTATCCAGTTCGCTCTGTAAACTTTTAATTTCACCATTCTTTATCTTAATATCAGCTTCCTTTTGTGCTATATCTTGTTCCATACTTTGCCTCTCTTTTACAAGTTCTGCTATGTCTTTACTTATCATGTCCAATTCTGGGTTCGAATAACCAGAGACATTATTGTTTTCCTAAAAATGAAAATACATTTTATTGAAAATAAAAAATGGAAATGAATATGAAATATGAAATGATGATTTAATTATATAATGACAGTACAAATATTTTGTGCGTGCGTATAATAATATATAAAAACATACGTCAAGTTAGAACTTATATATCATATGTAATTTGAAAATATATTTACATTTGGATAATCATATTCCATGTAACAAAATTAATACATTCTATATTTCAACTATCTAAATATTTTAAATAACTTTAAACAGTTCTAAAATATTTTTTATTGGGATATAATTCCTTATAATAAGTAAAATTCTATATCATTTACAAAAAAACTACCAAATAATTTAATAATTTTTATACAATTCAATTCAACACATTTTTTTGCCAATACAGGGTATAAAAAGTTAATTCTTTCTTGCTACTGCTATCCATCGGAGAAGGCATTGCAATTTTTCAATGTATTATATACCTCATATTAAATCAGTTTATAGAAATAAAGGCGCTGTCATTTATTGTGTTAATTATGAATTCCTCTATGTATTCACGACGAGTTTTAGATTTAATTTTTTCCGGATCATTTGTATCATACAAAGATATTAATTTTGCTTTTCTTGCTTCTATTTGTAACTGTTTTGCAAACATAACATTTCTCGCCTTTTCTCTTTTCAAGGTAACTATTGGCGTTTTATTATGTATTAAGACAGGCACTATTGTTATACAACTTGCCATATCCAAATTGTTTTCCCTTTTACATAATGAACATATTTCCAATGCATTTAAATTACATTTACTACATTTTGACATGTTTGTTGATTTCAATGTAAAGAAATAAATTTCTAATAGATAAAAAATTGAAAAACGTATGTCAAGTTTCATAAAACTATAAGATGCGGTTAAAATTGTTGTTATATCTTTATTTCTTATTAAATGTAGTTTCTAATTTTATAATAGGAATAAATTTATGGAAAAAATATAACGAACTTCGTAAAAAAATAAACAAAAAATTGAATAAACAAAAAGGTAATTATTTTTGCCATTTTTCAGCAAAAATATAGTAGCTTTTTATTTTCCATTAAGAGAGTGAACTTCTTCTTGATATTAATGAATATGAATATCCAAGAGCAAATGAAACACTTCGAAAGATACACAAAGAGTTATGGCAGGAATATTATGAGTGTTTAAAAAAGACATATAACGAAATTGGATCAGAAAAGATGATGTATCCAATAGCGTTTGAAGCGCTAGAAGGAACACTTGTCACGTATGATGAAAAGGATGCTCTTATTACTTATTTTATAATAATAATGTTACTAATACACCAATTTCAGATTAAAATGTCAAATATGTATCTCTCCAATAGAAATCTATGTTAGTGATGATGTAGAATGGTATTTCAATAATACTGTTAGCAATGATACAAGTAGGCTTATAGAATCAGATAATGCGTTCATTTCCCCGGAAGACAGATCATTAATAATACATAACATTAAGGTACAATTTAGTAGATAAATATTTTTTGCCATAATAATACAGCAGTCTTTACAGTCTGAACAAGCTGGTCAATATTGGTGTAAATTTGGGGATACATTATCAACATATTACTATATATCCATTGACACTGATCTTGAAGGAGTAAAAACTGTATATCCTACAACAGCACCCAATATGCCTCATGCAATACCACAAAATATTGTATCCGAATATAATTTAAATATCTATACAACATGGACTAAATGGTCCTTATGTTCTAACTGTAATGTAGTTGGTAAAAAAGTACGGTATGGATATTGTACTGTTTCTTCACGTGCAGATGTCAACAAGAAAAGTATAATAGAAGAAAAACAACTAACAGATTACAAACGGCAAAGTATACTTTTTTTTGTATTATGCAATTATCTATCTTAAAATTTCAAAATGTGTAACATTTAGCTGCAGAGAATGAACAAAATGGAACAATAGAAACTACAACCACAATTCAGGATCAAATTATAGATAAAAGTATGAATGATAAAATCAAAATGGTTTTACGTTTATTTAGAAACAAAATACCTTGTAAAAGCAAATATTTGCCAAAAGCTTTGGACATTTCGAATATTAAAGATAGAAAAACAGAAATTATGGTGCGCTATTGTAAGGTATTATTAAATATTACGCAAATAAGAATATTTCGTCTAGCGCTTAATGTTTAATATACAATTAAATTTACATAACTTCCTTGTAGATAAAGTGTCCAGGAAATATAATATTCGAAGTACGAGATAAGAAGGGAAATGTACTTGAAAGCGCAAATAATAGTGCTGGTATATATTCTATGGTTCAAGGAATGCCCGCTCCATCGCCGCCAGTTATACGCACAACAATTTATCAAAAACATGATAAAAAAGCAGTTCTTGTGTGTCCAGGGTAAAATATCATTGCAAATTAAAGAAATACATTCAAACTTTTTTTACTTTTCCAGAAATTTAAATACAGATGTACCAATTAATTGGAAAATAGATGACAAAATCTTAAATCCGTCTATTGTAAAAGACCAATCTGAAGGAAGAATTTATCTTAACTCGCAAATGAATATAATTTTCAAATCATTAAAATTTCAAGATGCAAATATATATAGGTAATTAGTTATTTAGTTATTAAATCGAATTAAACAATAATACTTTAAATACAATTCATAATGACTCTGTTTACAGTTGCTGGCAAAGAAATGAAATCGTTGGTGTAATAAAATTAAATGTAACTGGAGAAATGGAACTACAAACAAATTACGGTGTTATTATGATTGGTGGAATGTTAATAATTGTTGTATTCATGATTGTGTTTTGGAGGGCATTTCAAACTCGTAAACGTTTTACAATACATTGACTGTATTGTGCACTATTTCTTTGAAATAAAACAACACATGATGTTGCAAAAAAAGGTATAAATAGCTAAGAAGGAAGGAAAGAATTATTTTGATACAATAAGATATTTACCACAACGGATTCAGTTGGTTTTCGCATGGATGGTGGTATCATATCAGGGCTCAAAGCTGTGGGTGGTTCAACACCCCTGAGTTTTTGTTTAATAAGCCACATAGCTAGAGCAAATTGTTCTTTATTTAACTTTCCACTTTGACATGTGTCACAAAGACTCCTGAAAGATAAATAAGAAATTTCTCTCATTTTTTCCTTATTCTTTTCTTAACCAGTAAACAGTATAATTAATTAAAATATATATGTACCATATATGAGCTAAGACAGTCTGTGGAAGTCCACTTTGAAGGAAGACATCTTTGATTTCAATACCTGAGACATACCCATCCATATCTAGATCAGCTTGCAAAAATAGTTTGTCTGCTGCTATTTGATCCTCAGGTGAAACTACCCACTGTACATTCGTCTATATCATATATTTTTATATTAGGATTAGAATATTTAATTTTTATTTTTATTTAACAATCGAAATACCTTTACTGTATCCAAACCAACCATGCTCTTCACTGGAGGTACATTAGGCAGAGGTGGAATAGATGGTGGGACTGTTGTAATTACAGCAATTGGCGCAGGAGATTTTGGTACTGGTGTCGTAGAATCTTTCCTTTTTGCTGGTGGCATTAACTCTGGCGGAAGTACACTTGGTATAGCATATTTCTCTAAAGCTTTATACACTAAATGCACAGCCTGTATTAGATAAACAATACATCAAATTATATTATAGAAATAAAAAATTAATTTATTATAACTATCTTGTATATTATAGAGTAAGTTACTTACAACAACAAATTCATGTCTATCCAGCATACCATCTTTATCCATATCTGCAAGATCCCAGATCTTTCCAAGTGTATCCAAAGGAAGTTTACTATCCATAAGAACATCCTTTACTTTATTCCCAGGTATATATCCATTCGAAGGTTGCAAACTGTCAAAAAGTTGATCGTATTTGGCTCTTTCTGAAGGTTTAATAGACCAATCTCCGTTACTGACAGATGTTATTACTGGTACAGCATTTACTATATTTTTTTGAGATATTACAGGGATATCACCCTAAAAATATATAACGGCGATAAGTAAAATAATTTATTTCGTGTATTAGATAATGTAACAGTTTACCATTTTTGGAGGTGGCAATTCTATATTTAAATTTGACATACTAAGGTCCCTTCCTGCTTGGGCTAATGCACAAAGTTTGAGAGCAACAAAAAGACCAGATTTGTCTAATGATCCACGCGATTGTGGATCTGCCATATCCCATATCTTACTTAATACAACATCACTCAGCTGGGATTTCTTAAGAAATCTTGCAGCTTCCATCGCACCAATTCGTCCATATCCATTTGGATCCACCTTCATATGTCATACGTCATATAACATATTAAACAAATATTTAATTTCAAACCATCTAGATACATAAACATATAAGATATTACTATATGAAAGTATATAAAACTATACCTGGTTATAATAAGCTTCATATATAGCAGTATGGCTTCCAGCCACCTGTATAAAAACAAATTTATTAAATGTATATATATATATATATGTATATATTCACTCCTATTATATCATAAATTGTATCATATGACAAACTGTTAATAGTATTATGCATAAATAACTCACACAGATTGCCGCAAATATAATTGCCGCAAATGTATAATATATTAACATTAACAAATATATGAATAAAAGCTTCAAATTATTAAGTTTTATGATATGTAAGTTATAACTATTTTATTGAAAAGTTTATCAAGAAGTACATAGAGAAGATAATGTATTTAATGTAGATTTATCGAAAGATTATTTGTATGTACTGTCAAAGAAGTTTAAGTAACTGAAGACACAAATACGATTGTATTTAGAATGTGTATGGCAAAAGGTGGTATCGCTTTACACGGAAGAAAGATGAATCTTCCAAAAAATCTAATTAATAATAGATCTAGTATATTGAATATTATAGCCTGATAAAATTATAAAAATTATAATATACCTGCGTGGGTGATGGCAGGGCGGCCATACTTGCATTGAACACTGGCTTAACCAATCAGACTATGAATCGATAGTATGTCATATTAACTATTTTACTTAACATTTTGTAAAACAATTGTTATTGTCAGATACATTAACGAAACGCAGAACAGCGATTATATCTTTGCTGTCAAATTATTTGGACGAACGAAAGAAAGTAAATGAAATTTATCAACAATATGAAACACTTCTGCCGCTTGTAGCGCTCGATTGCCGTCTTATATCACCCGTGCCTTATATTCTCATATTCCACCTTCTTTTCATCAACCGATAATCATGCAAACTAGACTTCATGCGCACGATGTAAACTTACGATTCAAATTGAGTACCTATGTAACTTGAATATCTATATATCTATATTATTTTATAGATAATTTGTATCGAAATGAGTTATTTCAAATTTGAATACAACTTTCGATTAACTGTTCTGTAGTGTATTGAAAATTATTCATGTATCGTTTTCTAAAATTATAAACAAGTTTATTTTTCCCATCAATTGAAAAGTATACTGTAAAAAGAGTACATTTTAATTTACATTTTTTGTCGTTTTATCATTTTATTAAAAATTTACAAGTATCACTGCTATTGGCGCTGCTACTCTTCAATTTGTATTGTTGTAGTAAAATAGGTTATGCTATAATACGTATGTAGAACCAATGTTAGTAATTTACCATAATATATAATTTATACGATTTTTATATAAAAATACGTGATATACATTAGAAAGTGAATGAAAAAATCGAATGACGCGTTAGTGGTAAAATGAATCAGAACGAATTGAAACGATCGACCAAAATTTTTTCCCCTGAGCAATTTCGAGTAAGAAAATTGTCTTTACCGAGATTATATTGGACATTAATTGAAAATAGCACAATATAATCAAATCTCTGATCAAATAAAGTATAATATTTAGAAAAAGTTAAGTTTACAGGTTATTAACGAAATGCTACTGTCGATTAAAAGAAAATAATACTGGTTTTCATCGAAGAAAACTACCGGTCTAAAATGAACACTTTATAATCGATAATGATATTCGTTAAATCTAGTAAGTCTCATAAGTTTTGCTTTGTCATTATCCGAAGAATTCAAGACTATATGATGTTTCATGGTAAATATTAATCTTCGGAAAACAAAACACTAAAAGCATAGTAGATATATTCCTGTCATGATCTTTTCTTTCCTGTTTTTGGTGCAGATGATGCTTTCCTTTTCATTGTACAATTTTGCAAATGATCGTATATCTGTAAACAATTTGTTTACCTTTTTCATATTTCATACATAACTTTTATAGATAATAATAAATATATAATCTTTAATTTATTATCTGCTCTTTTGTGTTATCTGAAATTTGATGTTACTTTAATCTTTCATTTCTAATGTCATTTAGATTTTCATGATTTTCTATTTTTTCAGCTTTCATGTTGTTTAATTACAATGCATTTACATATATCAATGTATTTTAGGTTCCCCATGGTGTGAGCTTATAATGTGATATCATTGAGAATTTGTTTTTATTCGACAAGATTATGACTATATAACCATGTAGAATTTAGTATCAAGAAGATGACGCCTCATTTTGTAGCTCTGACACCCATAAGAAGACGATGTTTGATCATACTCTCAATAGTATTAATACCATGCGCCATTCTAAACCTTTTATCACCATCAGAGTTGCATGAAGAAACAGTTTTGCAAAATAGTATCGCGGAATTACAAGCTAAATTGGAACATTTACATGCTAAATATATTACAAGTCAAGAAGAAATAAATTTATTGTCGCATCAGTTATTGCAATTAATAGAGAACAATCACATTTTGCCAGATCTTCAATTTTTACTTAACAATGCTACATCAAATGTGACCAACATAAAATTGCCATCTATATATAATTTTCTTCCTCATTTTTTGAATGATCCTAATAGTCTACGTCCAGCATTTGTGCAGAGTAAAGGTCGCACTGGAGTTAGCATGGTACTTGGTGTACCAACAGTTAAAAGAGAAGTACAAAGTTATTTAATGGCGACACTTAAAAATTTACTAGATCGCATGAATTCTGTGGAGACAGCAGATACTTTAATTATCGTGTTAATTGCAGAAGTAAGTATTTGTAAGATAATAACAAAGTTGCCTTGAAATATTGCACTATGGCTATTTTTATCTATGTGTCATTCATATATATTTTTACAGACAGATTTGGAATATGTGACATATGTCGCAAAACAAATTGAAGTTCAGTAAGTTATCAGTTCAGGAAGTTAAAAGATAACAATGTTTGATGCTATCCATTTCTTAATATATCTAATTTACTTGTTTATATCTCAGGTTCCCAACTGAATTTGAAGCTGGTGTAATTGATGTGATATCTCCATCTGCATCTTATTACCCAGATTTATCCAAATTGCATGATACTTTAGGTGATGATCACCAAAGAGTTGTTTGGAGGTCAAAGCAAAATTTAGATTTTGCATTTCTTATGTCATACGCTCAGACAAAAGGAACATTTTATGTACAGCTAGAAGATGATATTTTAGCTAAAAAGAATTTTATAACAACAATGAAATCTTTTGCACTACAAAAGATAGCAACTAAAGAAAATTGGTTTGTTTTGGACTTTTGTCAATTAGGATTTATTGGTATGTTATATTGATATTGATATGTTAATTGCTAAAATTAATTGCTTTGTTTTATATTCATAATTTTTTATCAGGAAAGTTATTTAAATGTGCAGAACTGCCATGGTTGATACAATTTTTTTTAATGTTTCATAACGATAAACCAGTTGACTGGTTATTAGATCATTTGGTATCAACTAAAGTTTGTAGTCTTGACAAAGATAGTGTAAGTGTATACACTTAATAGCGAATTAGGAAGAAATGTATTTTAAAGACATTTATGTTTGTATGTAATGTATTTATGTTAATCAATGTTTTGTATATTTTAGAAACATTGTAAAATGGCTAAAGCAGAATTATGGGTTCACTACAAACCTTCGCTTTTTCAACATATAGGAACACACTCTTCGCTGAAAGGAAAAGTACAGAAATTGAAGGTACATATATTAAAAGGAAAACAATTACGTACATGGTATTTCTGTTTTTCTTTCTATATCCTATAGCTATTATAAATGTTATGTTTAGGATAAACAATTTGGAAAAATAACATTATATTATGCGCACGAAAATCCAGAAGCGATAGTAGAAACACAAATTAAACCTTACAAACAATATACATTACAAAAGGCCTATAAAGGTGAATCATTTTTTTGGGGTCTTTTGCCGCAACCTGGAGACCATTTAAAATTCAAATTTTCCCATCCTATTTTTATAAAAAGGTATTTTAAACATGTATCATATTTTATGCAACAAGTAATTATGACGTTAACTTTTGTAATGCAGGTACTTATTTAGAAGTGGAAATCCTGAGCATCCATCTGATAGATTTTATAACACTACAGTAGAGGTCTTTACAAAGATATCTGCATCCATGAACAGAAACAGTAATGACATTACCGAGGATGGTTACGTTATTATAGGTATTGTACAATATTATATGAATAGGCATATGTTATTAATAATATATATATATATATATATATATATATAACGCTGTTTATAATTAGGAAAGTTTGACGCACTTGGGATTGCTCAAGGAACAGTAGATCCAAAATTAGGGAAAATATTGATACTTCGTTTGACAGTACACAGCGAAAGTGAAAATTGGGCTATCTTATCCGAGGTAACGTTTATCAGTAAAGAATGTTGTTATATTTGTAAATATTATATAAGTAAAATTTACACAGATTTTCACATTTATTTTTCATTTTTTATATTAACAGATTCATATAGTCGAAGATCATCCTAGTTGACCTTCGGAAAAAATATTTCGAAAATTTTTTCGGCATCATTTACAGGGATAATATAAGTTAATTATTAAATTATTTTTAATTTTATTTTCGTGTCATCATATCTTGATAGATTATAGATTAAAGATTATTTTCCACCGTCCACCATGAGAGATAGCTTATACAATATTTTAGTAGATCTGATTTTAATTTAGAAAGTGAGTTTAACAAAATTTTGTTTTTAAAAGATGAATCATCATTACGTATAACGGGACGATATAAATATAAGTCCTTTATTAGCAAAAATAATTAATTCGTTTTTTGAGATATGTTTTCGAGCAACTTACGAAATTTTTGACCAATTTTACCAATTCTCTAATCGAAACAGTACCTGCGTAGTCAATATGTTATTTCATTTATCAAAGATCGAAACACCACTTATAATTTTATGTAGGTATTTCTAGTAAGTGAGCAAGGAAGTTTCTGTGACTTGAATCTCTCGCACAATGCTATTAATGCGAATAGGAATGTCATATACTTAACATCGCGATAAAAATAAGTGCCAGACTATTTTAAGAAATGTTAAGGTCAGTGGAACAAACAAGTGATTTATCTTTTCGTAAAACAAGGGAAAATCGTTGAACAAATATACATTTGTAATATGTGTAATTATGTGCAATTTATATACTTTCTGTAATATATTATTAAAGAAATATTATTAATGTCTAGAGATCCGAATACTTGTTATATATTAAAAAGTGAACGGTGATTTGAAGTTTGTATGGTTCTCGTATATGTATTATTTATTTCGTATAGCTTCTTATATAAATATATATTATTATAAAAATATATATACATATATATATATATACATACATACATACATACATAAATATATACACACACATGTATTTTCATATAAAATAAAATATATTTTTTTGAACATTAAAATATACGCTTACTTAGGACTATTGTAATTACTGTACGCTATTTGCTACATATACCGCATTATAAGTTTACATTAACAAAGATATTATTTTCATAATAATATTTTGATATCAATTTAACCGTATAAGGATTGAGTCGATTAAAAATTGCCATTACTTTTGAGTGAAACTATTTTAAACGCTTTCGCACTTAATTACGCCCTTAAAGAAACCATTACCCTGAATGGTTTAGGACTAATGGTGATTCCATCGACAAAATCTTCTGTCGATGGCTCCTCTCCAGGTACTGTGGAAAATGTGAATGCTTGTAACAGAGTAGTAGCTATAATAAATGTATTGCTTCTAGCTAAATTTTCTCCCATGCAACGACGTCTGCCTGTCGTTGTAAAAAAAAAGAAAATAACAGTGTTAGACATATGATTATTAAAAAAAAAAGAAAAAGAAAATGATTACGTCTCTTAATGTTGAAATATGTACCGAAGCCAAATGGCAAGTACGTGGGCGGCGTAGTAATATTACCACTTTCGTCTATAAATCTTTCTGGTCGAAAGTTCTCGGGATCACCCCATGATTCATCCATTAATACTCTATTGAAATTTGCCAAAAGCATCGTATCCTAAAATAGCGTTAGCTATACTAGTTGCTTAAAAATTTTAATTGTTTCGTACTCGATATCTTTCGTCGCATCAGATACTTACCTTTGGTATCGTATGACCCAATATTGTAGTATCTCTTTGCGCTCTATGTGGGAGATTCAACGTTCGTCCTGCGAAGAATCTCAATGATTCCAAGACGATGGCGTTCATATACGTCATTCTGAAGTGAGATAATTAATTACATTTTATACAGATTTATATTAAATTTTCTAATAACAATCTTAGAACCGAATTTTTGTCAAATTTTGTCTTTCCGAATCACCTCGTTCGATCTTCTAGAGTTGGAAGTCTGTTACGTCCAATTACTCTATCTATTTCTTCGTGTGCCTTTTTCTGTACTTTCGGGAATAGTACTAAGTATAAAAAACAAAAGCAAAGACCTTTGGACGTAGTTTCTGAACCTGCTGTAAATAAATCCATACAAATGGCAAGCAATTGTGATTCTGAAACACAATTCGGTATAATTAGAATCGATTTCAATGAAATATTACTTTTAAAGCGTATCTCTGATATTCAGATACCTGAAAACGTGTTGTTATAATTTTTAGAGTTCAAAACAGTTAGATATACGTCCATTAAATCTCGCGGCGAGTCTGGTGCAAAGTCGTTCTTATGTTTATCCAGTTCATCCTACAATTATATTACTTAGCTTCTCCTATAATCGACATTCAGTATTCGACAATGGTATTTTGTTTACCTTGAAGTACTCCCAAAGTTGTCGATGAACCTCCGCGAACGATTTGTAACCGGACATTTCTGGCGCGATGAATCTCAATAGCGGAAAATGGCCAAACGGTGCTCCTAACATATCGATTTTCGTTAAAGCCTGTGTCAGAATCCGTTGGAAATAAATTAGCTCCTCGTCACCAATATTAAACCTGAATTAGATATCTCGAATATAAATTTTGTTATTGAAAAACTGTTTGATCTTTCAATGAGACCAGATCGACATTTCAACTATCAAATAAGATAATACTTGAAAGTAACAGAGAATGAACAACCTTTTACCAGCTATCATTCTCCACAAAGTATTGAGTACTGTGATTCCAAACACGTCGTTCATTGGAATTATCGTTCCAGGATGCGATTGAGCCATCTTGATTTCCACGCGTTCGTAAGCATTTACGTACAAATCCGAGGCTTTTAGTTGCTTTTCACTCGTTCTATGCTCCTCCATTAATTCTGACTCGTTCGCCTTATCTTTTTTAATCAATCGATATATCTGTCCATTGTCATACTCGTTATTATTGCAATACATTTTAGATTCGTTAATTCGATTATTACGTTCGTCGCTGATCAACTTTTTGATGTGTTCAACGAGCGATTGGCACTCTTCTTGTATTATTACAGCCATGTCTTGCCGACCGAAGCCGAGGTCACGGAGATGTTTCAACACGAATCTCCTTTGCTCGATCCACAAATTTCCATCCACGAGAATCAATCCTTCGATCGAAAAGATCCAAATACACGAATAAAAGATAAATAAAAGACAAATAAAAAAAAAAAAAAAAAAAAAAAAAAAAGAAAGATCGAATAAGATTAAAGGTTTAAAATGAATCTTTAATTAGATAACTAGAGAAAAAGTTGATGCTGATGAAGTTACCTCTCCTACAACCGGAAGTTCGCACATCGTAAAGTAGACCAAGCGGCCTTCCATCGCAATCTTCATTAGCGAACATTGTTCGAATGCTCTCATAATCATTCAGTATGACGATATGGTTCACGCCGATTTTCAGACCGACCACTGGTCCATATCTCTTACACAAAGTGAAACAGGTCTTGAACATGTAACCAGTTTTCTTGCGAAGACGAGTCAGTTCGATGGCGCAACCCAAAATTGGCCACCATTTTGGACCTAAAATCCTTAAAAATTAGTCATACACCGACCGCGTTTTTCTTAATATTTATCAAATTGTTGAAAAAAATTTTTTTATTCGATTTCTTTTTTTACTAATTGATAACCGGCTTTGGGGAGGAAGTTAAAAATGTATAAATTAAGGGAAATATAAGTTAGAGGATACAAGCACCTGGAGGGTATCCTTTCGGTTTCCGAGATCCTAGACATAGTAGCAGGAGAAGTAGCACTATACATAACACCACCGTGGAGAACATACTGCGAACACAACGAATGCCGTTATAACTTTGCTTTACAAGGTACTCGATATTTTAACACAAATGTGTTTGTTTATTTATTTAGAAAATCACGGCCGCAAAGCCTACGGCACGAGGAAGAAAAGTAGTTACAATAATGAATAATGAATGTACAACAAAGGAAGTAGAGATGAAAAAAAGGAATATAAATGCATGAGAGAAAAGATGTAGAAGAAAAGACGGGCGAAGGAAGTTACGTTATAAGAACAACGCCGATTGCCTTAACTTATGAAACCAGCTCCTTCGGAGATATTATTTGCGTAGTAAGTCGCCTATTCTAGTAACGGGGCCACAAGATCTGAGGTCACTCGAGAACAAAGAAAAATCAACCCGAAAGACCAGAGTATTGCATAAATAAATTCTAGACTGCATATACTATATCAATTATATAGTATCTTAAGCGGAAGATAATGTTTCATATCGATACAGTCTCATAAAAATACTTTTAGAAATACGTTTGCAACAGTTTCGGTAAGGGAAAGTGATTAAACGAGATACGGAATTCGACTCTCACCTCGATTGCCGTTTTCGACTATTTTGAAACGTGGGTTTGCGCCGCGCTTTTGAGGAAGAAAGTGGGCATAAACGCGCACTCGTGAGAGAAAGTTACACGGAAGGGCCGAAACAAGCTCTCACTTTCATTATTTCATAACTCTTTGCGTAATCGGTGTATATACTTAAGCGTTTTTATTCTTTTTCCAAACGTGTCATCTTTTTCGATATATTCATATTCCATACTCGATCATTGATCTCGTGTCTACGATACACGATACTATCAACGATATTATCGCGACCAGTTGTACATTTTGTCCTCTTCCTCTTTTATTAAAACCGCCTTTCTACCTTCGCTATTTAAGTATTTCGTGAATCATGCGACAATCAAATTTTCATTATTGTAAACTATTTTCTAAAGTTTCCTACGCAACTGTCTCCTTTTTCAACATATTTTATTATGTCTTGTATTTTCTTCATAAATGATATTTTGCGAATGAATAAATAAAAAAAAAAAAAAATATACAATCAAAACCTTCGAATAATAAATTTATAGCGTTAAAATATTAGCGCAATAATTGATCAATTGATTAATTTAGAAAATTTGTTTTAAAGTTAGATAAAATGCAAATCGATATAGAGACAATTTTTTTTAACATTGAATTTGTATTATTAAAAATTACTAAAGCGATAATCTGTCTGATACATCTATTCGTATTCTTAAATCCATCTTACCTTACATCTGGAGAAATTTGCTGTTCTGTTGTGCACGCAAAACTGGCCGTGGTCCAGCCTGCAAACGGCTTTTAAATACCCCTCTTCGTATCCAACGATTTTTCATTTTGCGGACAGAAGATAACAGCCTTAAGTTGTATCTTCAGTTAAAACTTGTTGAATAACAGTTTTATGATACCGCTTAATACGGTTATCTTCTGTCCGCAAAATGAAAGATCGTTGGATACGAAGAGGGGTATTTAAAAGCAATCTTATACAATTTAAATACAGTTCAACCATTATACGCGCATCACGAGTAGAATAATTTATTGATATTAGTGAAAGTTATACAACATATTAATGATATCCAGCTGTAAGTAATAAAATTAATTTTTAGAAGCGCACCGGAGAAGCGGAAGTTGCTGGCATTTTTGTTTCCTTTTCATTTAAAATCATTAATAATTACATTGACAGTCCTTCAGTTACTTCGACTTAGTAATTCCAATGTTTGTTCTTTATACCGTGGTCTTTCGAGTTGACTCCTTTTTTCCAACGATCTCAGAGTTCCTGAACTATGCAAGTATTGTAGTATTTTTGAACGAGTCGATATCTTCTCTAGATCTTACTATAAGTTCAGGCGATCAGCGTTGCAATTATTTGACTCTTAACGTGTTACTATAGTATAACTTGCATTCTTCGTCTTTTTTCTTATATATTTATATTTCTTTTTTGTTTTCTTTCGCGTATATCTGTCATTCTTTCTTATTACAAGTGCTTCTCTTCATTGTACAAATATAGAGCTTGTGTCCATGATTTCTAAATAAATAAGTCAACTAATCTTATCGGAATATTCTTCCTTGAAACTGAAAAGATCAAATAAATTGTTCCGTACCGCGATCCAGTCATTAAACACTCGGCCATTTCTTCAGCCACAACAACCGTTCGAGAGTAGCCCGTTTCTAATTTTCTAAAGATGCCACGTATCTTCCCCAGTCTTATTTCTCCGTCTATGTTTCCCTTAACATATTCGCTCGGACCAACAATAATCCCCAACAAGTCGTTACTGCCGTGCCGAAAATTATTCTTTATTACCACTAATTCTGCCTGCTCTACCTAAAATCTGTCTGAAATAAGGTTTAACGTTTGCCGTCGAATCCCTTATTTTTACGATGCATTATCGAGGCGCTCCCCGGTCTTATTAACTGTAACTAACGATTAAATGTTGGGACAGGCGCGATTTCCGCGTGCGTCACTCGAGGGTACGCTCCGTATCTACGTTTGGGGGCTTCAGTTTGGGGCGGTCAGTTCTCATTTTTTCCTATCAGTTCTTCCAACCAATTAACAGCGATGAACGTTGCCCTTACTTCTTCGCCGAAATTTCTAATTGACTAATCCGCTTCTCCCATGTTCTAGGCTCGTCCATCTCAAGTTTTCATCTTTTCCACATATATCACTTACACTCAGATTTCCGCACAAGGCACGCAGTGAAACAGTACCGTTCCGTATACACTGAACATACATTCGCACATTCAGTCTCCGAAGGTGTTCTCTGCGAAATATACAATTATATTTAAACTTTAAAACGTCAGACTACATCTAAATATTCCTATAATTTTAATCGAAGTAGGGAATCGGCTTATTCGTAGTGTCCATACTAATCGAGACGAGAATTTATGATTCTCGTTGACGAGTCACACCGCAGACGTGTCTCCCTGCGAACACAATTAAACATAAATATAATCAAATATTTTTTTTATTGTGCAGTGACTAAATTACACATAAATTATTTCATATATGCTCTTTCTCTTTTCCTATTTCTCCTTCTTGCTCTACTTTCTCTTCTTTCTCTACTTCTACGATTTCAAAAGGTAGACGATCACCCCATTCGCTACTCCTTGCACAACGATATGTATTTCTAAAAATGCAAAACATTACATTAACGTCACTGAAATTCTTTTATAATACATTTTTTAAAACTTAGATAATACACACTTTCCATTTTTCCATGTGGTAAAAATTTGTTCTTCTAATTTTCCGGAAGATGTACACATACGGCATACAACATGTCTAGAACGTTTCAATACTTCTCTAACAATTCGAGGCCACTTACAATCATTTTCGGGACGGTTACCTAAAAAGTTATACATTTTTAAAAAAGAAACATATACTGGGAAATTTATTTATTGTTCCTAGATCATTTTCATTACATATAACTGATTACTATGTAATATCGTGCTAAAGTACCTTTTTTGAGTACCACGTACGAGTAACGTTCACGTTTATACATCGAGTTTCCACCAATAGGTAATGTTGGATAAGTAATTTCAAAATTACAAGGAGTGTCATCTGTCGTGTATCTAGGACACACTGTATCGTGAGGGCACTAAAATGTTAATATTATACGTTAAATTAATGTCTACCATAAGATGATGGTTATATTAATACTTACAGGTGAAAATACATGAGCATCATGGGCATTTTTAGAATTCAGTATAAATTCTCGTGCTTCGTTAACTAGCTATTTAAAATAGAGTTATGAATAAAAGTAAAATATAGTTATAAATACATTATTTAAAATCAATTACATTTTTAAGAGTGTGTATAGCTTACTCTGAATCCAACATTCGTTCCTTGCTCTATAATAATCAAATATCGTTCTGTTTTACGCCATAATTTTGAAATCGTTTCAAGACGAGACATTTGATGTGGTAATTCCAATAAAGAGTACGCACTCACTACAATATCGTAAGTTGGCTACAATAGAAACAACATCTCTAAACTCTGTTCTAGATATTTCAATACGATGTATGTTATATTCTTACAATTGGAGACGCAGGAAAAAATTGTCGATAGAAAATATGTATTGGATTAACTTGCGGTATAGCTCTTTTTATAAGGTATTCAGACAATTCATGCATATCTTTAGAAATATCAACACAATAATACTCCTTAATAGAATCAACCCAGAATTTTGAGGCTGCCCTAGTGAAAATAGATTTATATTCCCTTAATAATTTTACTTCAATACCTTTAGAAAAAAGAAAAATAATTTTTATGTATATTATATCTTACCACGTAACTGTTCCAGTACCCGAACCAAAATCAAATAATGTCTTTGGCGTGAAATTTTTATCATTATTAACAATTTCGTTGAAAATTTTATACAAAACACAATATTCAGGCATACTTCTATTAACTAAATATGCTAAGCTTGTGTAGGTATCATATCGAATTGGTGCCCAATTATAAACAAGAGTTTTAAGAAGCCTTTTAGCTTTTGAGTCCTCAAATTTGTCATCGTTATTTGAATCTTGCATTTCATGTTGGTTAAGTCTTGAGTGAACTTCTTTCATTTTCAAACGAACATCTTCCTTTTCTGGTGGAGGCTGTCGATTATGGAGATGTGCTGCTAATTTTTGACCGCTTGCAGATATGGTTTGTAATGAAATGGTTCTATCTGTAAAAATATTAAGTTAATATTTGAAATATTTAAACATAACAATTATGAAATCCTATATTAATGATATACAACAAATTTTTTTAAGCTTGTTACCATATAGAATCTTTCGGACTGTGTCTGCAAGCCAACACGGTTGCTCTACTTGTCTAGGTTTTAATATACCTGGGTGTTGTTTATGTTTAAGTCTACTATTTGAAAGTAATTCATCCACAGTATCTATAACTTTCATTCTTTGTTTTGTTGAGCACTAATAAAACGAAAGCAATATCTAAATTTGTGCTTTCATATATATACTTAGTAATATAAAATGATAATTAATATAAATTAAAAAAATAAGACATAAGCTTATATTACTTAGTAATAGAAAATAATAAGCTATGATTATTCCTATAAGAACAATGTATTAATATAAATGTTCTTAATTACCCATCGCATTTGTTTATATCCCGAAAAAGCTAGTCTTGTTGACATGATAATAATCTTATTTCTTAATATTGCTTTTCTATCAATTAAAGAACTGTATATAAAATATTAACATTTATAATATAAGGACGTATTAACTTTAATGCCATTGATCAAAACAACAATATGAATGTTCAAAATTCGATGATAATAATATTATAATATAATGCAGTATATGTATATCCTATAACCTCAAAGAAATTCTACGTAAAGGTATCTATCGTATGCTTAACATGTTTTTTCTAAAATAATTTATGAATCTCCTTCATATACAATTAATCGTGATATATGTGCACTGGTACAGTCGGCGAAATTCGAACACTACAGTTGTCGAATTAATTAATTCATAAAAAAAAATGAAATTCACAGAGCACTTAAGTGCTCATATTACACCAGAATGGAGAAAACAGTATATAAATTACGAGGTAAAAGAATTAGAAATATTTATTTTCGATCTAATGTCAACTTTATAAATTGGTAGTTAATAATCGAACGTTTTAATAAATGTATATTAAAATAAAAATATTATTTTATAGGAAATGAAAGCATTGCTCTATGCTGCGGTAGAACAAGCACCAGCTGCAGACATAACGGAATCCCACATATTAGAACGTTATTTTAGCAAATTTGACGAACAATTTTTTCACTATTGTGATAAGGAATTGGCAAAGATAAATACGTTTTATTCGGGTAAATTTTTCATCTTACAATAATTATTTAATTTACTTGCTGTATTAATTAAAAAGTATATTAATTGTTTGTCTATTTCATTAGAAAAATTAGCAGAAGCAACACGTAGATTTGCAACCCTCAACAATGAACTAAGTGAAATTCTGTCAGTTTCCGAGCAGGTACAGGGAAGTCGTAAAATCCGTTACCGTAACAATATTCTGCACAAAAAGCCAGTTTCAGCACGAAAACTTCAAGAACTGAAATTAGCTTTTTCTGAATTTTATCTTTTTCTCATTTTACTTCAAAATTACCAGAATCTTAATTTTACTGGATTTAGAAAGATATTAAAAAAACACGATAAAGTGAGTAAAAGCAATTAATGTATATAAATGTTTGTATTTACAATAATTAATAGAGAATTGTTACGTTAGCTTTTAAATGTAGATCTTGGAGCAAAATGGAGAGCAGAGCATGTAGATACAGCGTTATTTCACACGCACAAAGACATAGACAGGCTCATTGCAGAAACAGAAGCATTGGTCACCAGAGATTTAGAACATGGAGATAGACAACGTGCTATGAAACGTTTAAGAGTCCCTCCACTTGGAGAGCAGCTTTCTCCATGGATTACATTCAAAGTGGGACTTTTTTCAGGGGCTTTTGTGGTTCTTCTTATAGCAGTGATACTTTCAGGTAGCCAGACACACGCAACGCACGTATAAAAAAGTTTTTAATATTTGTATCATTTGATAGGTGCACGTTATAGCGACAACAATAATTGGCGAGTTTTGTGTAGATTATATCGTGGACCACTTCTTATGATTCAGTTCCTTTTTCTCATGGGAATTAATGTATACGGATGGAGATCTTCTGGCGTAAATCACGTTTTAATATTTGAACTGGATCCCCGTAATCACTTATCGGAGCAGGTTGTATACTCTGTAAATGTTATGCGTGTAAGTTACTGACATATATAATATATTTTTAGCACATTATCGAAATGGCTAGTGTATTTGGATTGGTTTGGTCTCTATCAATTTTGGGATTTTTGTACAGTGAAACGTTAGGAATACCACCATTTGTTCAGCCTGTAAGTCTTCAGTCTTTGTAACATATAAAATTATTAAAAGATATATGTAAGTTATGTTTCAGATGTTGTTGTATATATTACTAGTTTTGTTTTTGTTCAATCCAACAAAAACATTACGCTATGAAGCTAGATTTTGGGCACTCCGTGTCTTGGGTAGAATATTTTGCGCTCCATTTTTCTATGTCGGATTTGCCGACTTCTGGCTTGCTGATCAACTTAATTCGCTAAATACTGTTTTCTTAGATTTTCAATATTTCGTTTGCTTTTATGTGCAAAATTCTTCGTGGACCGACGTCACTGGTTCGTAATTAGATATTGTAAATTATAATTTTACAGCTCAACAGAAGTTAGTAATTACCTAATTGTTGTATTTTTTGGTAGATGCAGAAACTTGTATAATGCGCGAGTTATCAATGAGATTATTTGTAGCTTGTTTGCCAGCATGGTTTCGATTTGCACAGTGTCTACGTCGATATAGAGATACAAAGGAAGCCTTTCCTCACCTTGTAAATGCTGCGAAATATGCTACTAGTTTCTTCGTTGTAGTATTTTCTTATTTATATTTAACTAATGCTAGTAAGTATCTTTAAGAATAGTTGATATAACGAAAGAATTATAATACGTCTAGAGTAATTACTACGTTGCAGAGTATTACGTGATGTCTACCGAAAATCCCTATTTTTATTTATGGATAATCGTAAGTATTATGAGTTCTTGTTTCACGTACACATGGGATATAAAATTAGATTGGGGATTGTTCGACAATAATGCAGGAGAAAATAAATTTCTAAGGGAAGAAATTGTTTATTCCTCTCCGGTAAGATTGATTGTTTATATAAATTAAGATAATAATTTTATATCTATGCTGTAATATTTATATTACGTTGCAGTATTATTATTATTTTGCAATAATCGAAGATTTTATACTCCGTTTTGGTTGGGCATTTTCGTTGTCTCTCACCGAAATGGGATACGTACACGCAGATTTAATGGTTTCTATAATTGCGCCATTGGAAGTGTTCAGGTAAGTTAGAAGTAAGTTGATATCGTTAGCAACATAGATATATATTTAGAAATTGCGACTTTGGCTGTACATCCATGTATGATCTATTTCATACTGCACATCGTTATGTAGTCTCATTTTTAGACAAGCTTGATGACATTTTTCGTTTGCATGAAATTTAAAATCATTTTATATTTCAGTCACGCAAGATTTATAAAGCGATGTTGACTAAGTGAAACAACTAATAAATCATGATAAACAACAAAATAAAATTTTTGTTTGTTTTTAATTTTTATCCCCGTTTTATTTATTCCATCGTGTATTTCATTAATCGCATTAATCTTTTCTCCCGTCTTGGTTAAACGTTTAAGTAATGTTTTATTATCGTCGATCTATCATCAGTAACTACGTAAACGTTTTTATTTATCATAAGGAATATTATGTATCAACTCGCCTTACTAATCAGTTGATAGAAGGTACATATGGAATTATTTTCGTCTGGAAAACGAACACCTATACAATGTAGGCAAATTTCGAGCTGTCCGAGATATCTCCATAGGGCCTTACAGACGCAATGAACACGATGAACCGAAGGCTGCTATACATTTTATGGATCGTACGAACAGCGACGATGATGAAAGGACGGCGTTTCGTGATCATTGAAATTGTCATCTTGTAATTGCATCTTTTATTCCTGTATACTTTAATTTGTAAACATAATCATTTTCATGTATGTATGTATGTGTATATATATATATATATATATATAAATATATACAATATATATATACAATGTATAGCCTCCATTTATCAATGAAATGAATTCTTTTCTCCTTATTTGTATATTGTATACTAACTTGCATGTTTCGCATGTTAAGTCAACTAATGGTTTAATTTATGCTTTCAAGCTCGTATTTATCCATCATTTTATTACATACGAAGTTGTCACGTATAAAGATCGATTACACGTACAATTTTGATTTCGAAGTAATTGCTGCTCCTTCCTAATAGGAGATTTGTATGGAATTTTTTCCGTTTGGAAAACGAACACCTGAATAATTGCGGCAAGTTCAGAGCTGTCAGAGATATATCTGTTGCACCGGTTGATTGCTCTGATCAAACTCAAATCTTGAGGATGATGGATGCAGCGGATGGGGTGATCAACCGGAAGAGAAAGCAAAACGTAGGGGATAAAAAGCCATCACGCACATTTTCTAGAGGTGAATCCCTAATTTGTGATCTTGATACATAAACGTACTCGAGTACAACAAGCGATTTACAAAAGTTGGATATTAATCGATTTCTCTCCGTAAATGTAAAGAAAATAATAGCTTTATTCGTATCGTTGAAGTACAAGCATGTACCAGAATGATTCTACGAGTTAGACTATACATGGTAAATGTATAAATCTCGTGAGTGTATTATCAAGTTGTTATACAACATCCATAGCTATGCTTGTATTATTGCCACAATTTCGTGTACGAATATTCCGCGCAGTCTCGTTCACGAGAATCAATTTTTCGAGAGTTTCGAGATGTTCGTTGAATATGTCAGAATCTTAAATTCAAAATGTGGCGGTAAATACATCACGAGTAAACACGAATTTTTCTTAATTACAATACAAAATATCAATTAGAAATTGTAATTAAAATAAAGTATTTTGATGTTTTTAGTAAGTCATTGGAATTCTTTCTCTTAATAAACAAGCTTTTCTATTTCCTTCTTCGTAATTATCGTTTGTTTATCGTTTAAACGTTAATTTTCGTTTATTTTGATAGAAAATAATAATGTTATTTTCCTTCGAGTTGACCCGAGCATAGTTCAAAATACTTCTATCGAGCTCGTAGAGCTGAGCTGAATAAAATGAAGTATTAAATGCCGACTGGTATCGTGTGTGATTTGAGTCAGATATACATAGACGTAATGTTAATACCCGTTGAACAGTTGTTGCGATTAGCAGTACACCGATGGTACAGCGATGAAAACGCTCACAAGGCATAGTGCAGTGGTGGAATTTCTTTTTTTATAGCGTTGAAAGTATTATTAAACGCATTATGTTACGAAAGAAAATATCGTTCAAACAACAGGGAAAGGGTTTTCAAATATCGAAAGGATCAACGATTTACTTGCAAGGGATTGTATTTCATTTCTAGTACAACTTTTCGTAAGTACATATTCTTATACTTCAAGTGTCGTTTATTTTAAAGTGTTTTACGAGTCGATATTATCGACTTTTTCGAATGCCTTTCGCATGTATCGAGACATAAGCGGATAAAGGTATTAAGTAATCTTGCTTTTGTTATAAATGATATAGATCATCGTTGTCGTAACATATAGATCGTTTAAAAAAGCAATTGAAATGCTTTAAAAGCTTTAAAAGAAGACATGCATCCCAACCGTTGACCGTTAGAAAGAATATAAAACTTTCGATTAACACGTATATCGATGCATTGTCAATTCGAAGATGCCATCGTACATACAATCTCTTCAAATATTCGATTAGATCGGAATTTTAAGAGCACCGCGCCATGTCCAATACATAGGTTCACGGTGGCTACCGTGGTAAGCGTTATTTCTAGATATAGGCAGTATCCGCAATAGGACCGAGCTCGAGGGTAAAACTACAGACGCGGGGCATCGAACACGGAAACAAGTCTGCAGAAGGGCAAGTGTCGGTTTCATCGGCGACGATATCGTGGTGGAAAGGGTAATAGCGGTATTGATTGCAGCGGAACTTGACCGCGCAAACTCTCTGTCTGCCCTCAATGAAACGACGTGCTTACATATGGAACCACGACGAACGGAACGACGATAAAAACCTGTGGATACCACACCTGGCTGACACCTGCCAGTTGAAACGGTGATGATGACATCGACGCTCTGCACTTACACATGGTTACTGCTACCCTGCTGCGTTCTCGTCACCCTCTCTACTGGTGAACTGAATTTTTATCGAGGTGAGCATATCGTCCGTTCGCCCGAAAACACCGCTCCTTTCGAGGGTAATGACACCACGGTGTAGCATTGCTCTCGATTCAAGGTTCACGATCTTTCGCTTCTTTTTATTACCTTCTCGCTATCGTCTTGCTATAGGTTCGTCGAATTCGTAATAACGTTCGAACATGATCCGAAGAGATGATACCTTGCAAGATAGCACGAATGTCATCGTCACGACGCAATCGATAGTTCTCGCGTTGCTTTTTCTTCCAATTTTCTGCCACACTGGTCCAATTTCTTATCAATTTTTCATCTGTTTTTCATGTACCAGCGAAAATTTTAAATTTCAAGTTCTATAAGGAATGTTTGGGTTCGTTCAAAGTTTGCATATGCTTTAGCGCGGACGAACTCGACGTTAAACGGTTGTTGCTCGTTCCTCTTCAATTTGGACTTAATTTTTCGTTCTTTAATCTTCGAATATATGATTTACTTAGAAACAAGAAATCTAGTTAGACGATATACGTGTACCTGGGCTTACGTACGTATGTACGACAAAGAGGATTTTTCTTGTACACGACTATACGGTCCGCGTGTCATAGTTCCCAACGGAATAGAAATATGTTTATCAAAGTTGGAGCAGTGCACGCGTCGCCTCGTGCGTTAAACGACGTGGCTGTTAACCGCAGAAACTTCCTGTACAAGTTCCTACGATATCATTAGGAAGTAAACCGATAACCGTGAGTGTTGTATAGTTTGTTGAAACGTCGTCTCGCTTGAGTTTATTACATTTAATGAGTAATAAAAAATAGCTGCGAAATCGAACACCGAGGCCTACCAACTAAGACGCAACAAGTTGCACGTAGGAAAATGAATTTCTACACGATTGGATAGAAACAATACGTACAATAACGTGATCATTTTTCCAGATGAAATCGCTTTTAGGCAATTGATGAAGTACCTCGAGGGGCAGAGAACGCATTTTCTCTCACTGTTGGCGAATCAAGCTCACAAGAAGCATCATCCGGGCTTGGATCGCCAAAAGGAGAGGGATATTCTGGAAGCGTTGATCAACAAAGGCAGCTTGGCGGATATTCAAAGAAAGGAGAAAGCAAAAGGATGGAACTATCGGCAAACGCGATACAACGAGCCGATCAACGAATTACCGCAAGAAAGGGAGCATTATTTTTCGCTATACGAGTTGAACCCGCTCGAAAGTTCTTTGGAGTATCCAAACTTTAAGTTGCCTTATCTTCACCGTGAAACGAATGGCGAAGATACGAATCTTCAAGACGACGACTACGGGTACGATCGGAATCCATCATCGAAACATTTGTCTTTCGACGAGACCAACTTGGACAGGGGAATGAAGGAGGAACCGTTGGAATTTCACGGAAGGTACAGTAGTGGATCGATCAACGAGTACGGCAAAAATGATATACAGATACAGAAGCTGGAAGCGACCACTCCGGATTTTACTTTCGACTCGAATATACGCGATAGACAACCGTTCGCTGTAAAGCCCAATGATCCCAGATATTATCAGGATGATCCTTTTTTCTTAGGTACGTCAAACGTAACAAATATACATATTTTACTAATTTCTTTTCGTACGCGTATAGTATTTTCCTACTTCTCTTTGTTATCACCGTATCCCTTCTGATTAACAGATAACGAAGATAACTCGGATTTTGAGCAATCGATGAAAAATAACACGAAGTGGGGACGAGAGAATACAGCGATTGGAGAAGGACACATGATGCAACAGGAGAAGGCGAGAAACACGGAGTCCAAATTTAAGGATACGTCGGTGATCGTGATACCGGAGTTGGAACGACGTATGGAGTACAACCCGATGTTCGTACCTGTAAACCAGGATTTGAACAACGATATATATTTCATTGGTAAGTCGATGGATTTTCTTTATCGCTTGGAATTACGTAAAGCGCCAAGTTTGCCCCGTTTTATTCTAGCTATCGTTGCTGGATGCAGCGCAGCGGCGATGTTCGCTCTCGTACTAATCGCTTTGACATGGTGCAGGTAGTATAACAAATTAATAATTAATATTTCACGTTAATAAACGATCGTACAACTGATTTCTAAAGTTTTACTTAACGTTATCGTTTGATTTTTAACAGGTTAAAACGGGGTGCTAAAGCGGCTGCTGACATAGAATATCCAGCTTACGGCGTAACTGGTCCAAATAAAGAGATATCACCATCTGGAGACCAGAGGCTCGCTCAGTCTGCTCAGATGTATCACTTCCAACATCAGAAACAACAAATCATCGCTATGGAAAAGTAAGTCGTTTAGATAACGCATTTGAAGCAGCAACTATCCTTGTTTCATGTTTTCGATTTATTGCGATCTTTAAAAGAAAATGGGTATAGGAAACGCCGAGTGAGAATTTTTGTCCAACTTTTGCAAGCGTCAAAGCGGTTTTTAAAACTTTTATTCTAATTAGAGAGTATTGTTTGGATAATGATTTGTGTAGTCGTGTTTCTGCAACCAGAGACCCAGGCTCTGTATCTGAAGCAGAGAGCGAGGAGGAAAACGAGGAGGGGGACTACACTGTTTACGAATGCCCAGGACTGGCTTCTGTAAGTTACATTTATACTTAGTTAGATCGCCAGAATCGTATAACGATGTTACATCGCTAATGTGCTTTCGTTAAGACTGGTGAAATGGAAGTAAAGAATCCGTTGTTCCACGATGATCCAACACCGGCGACACCAGCGCAAACTAACAAAGAAGAGGACCATATATAGTTCGACTAAATTCCAAATATATTTGATTTTAATATTTTTTTTCTGGTGCTTAGCTCAATGTTAACGTACCATATCGGAAACATTTACCTATATATCGAATGTACGCAACTTTAATATTTGTACGACGCGGGAAGTCGAGATAGAAAACCAAAGATTAACCAAAAGATCTGACACGAGACCATTTTTTGCGTTTTGTGAAAGAGTTTACCACGTGAAACGATGAACATTCTACGTGGTTAAAAACTATCGTGTTTATTTGAAAACACATATTTTTTAACTCCATGACGTACTATAGTTTGTAC
Source organism: Bombus breviceps (assembly GCA_014825925.1). Classification (NCBI taxonomy): domain Eukaryota; kingdom Metazoa; phylum Arthropoda; class Insecta; order Hymenoptera; family Apidae; genus Bombus; species Bombus breviceps. The sequence goes on from CM026185.1 coordinate 19,653,730, forward strand.
TTTCATAGCAAGTACGGTTAGCCATATGATTGACATTATTTTTCTACTCACCGTTAGACTTGCAACATAGAGTACGGATTGGAGATTATAACTACATATAACATCTAATATCACTTTATACCTGATTATAATTTTTCAACATAGTAATAACGTTTATCGCATATTTTCACCAACTCTTCCTTTCTCTACGTATCGATAACTATTGTTCGTCCACCGAAGAAATTTATTATTCCTCTGTGACTTGAAAGTGTCTAGTAATAACTTAAAAGTACATATACCTTCTGAATCAGATTTTCCGTTTAGGCTTAATGGAATTATCGTGGCTGTTAATGGTACATTTCGGATTCAGTTGTTACAAAGTTCGTAAAAATATATACATATATACATATATACATACATGCATACATACATACATGTAATGTGTAACTACATCAAGTTTGATATTTTCTCAAGGCAAAAAAGATATTTAATGTCACAATAATCGAAAGAATTTCGTGTATCGTAGTACACAGAAAGTTTATTTTACGTGTAATTCGTGATTCGACGTATAAAAGTATGTAACATTTTGTGTTAACATACAGTTGTACCAACGTTTAGCACATCTGGCGCGCGCGCATATGAACCAACGACGAAAATGATAGAACAACTTGCATTTTGCATGTGCTGTTGCTTTTGGCATTACTCCTGTGATTTATATCACCTAAATGAAAATTCTGTACATACATTATATATTTGTTACGAAGAAGCTGTTCCTTTAATATTGGCTATTACACGATGCTCTATATCTATATACATATATAATTTATTGGCTTGAAGCAGTGATAATACGTATTTTATTTTTCTACGATACCTATAATACTGTTAATCTTAAAACAGTTTTAAGATAAAAGAGCCTATTATCGTACCCAACACAAGATATAGAAACGACTATTTATTTTGGCAAATTTTAAGCACTACGTGTAATTAGCGCCGACTATGTAATTTTACTCGGAGTTACTATTTACACCCCCGTTACATATATATGTATCATATAATACAAGAAAAGACGAAACATCTCCTACAGATTCGTCCTCCGTTTAATAACATTCGATCGTAGATCGATAATTAAAACGCAAACAGCATGAATTTATTGTTAGCCTTTCAATGCCTTTACAGCACTGCATCGTCGACTATATAAATTCGTTAAATTTTATAGAAAGGACACTATGAAAGGACAATCTGTGTACAAATAGACTATTATATAGTGATTTGTAGCGCGATTGTACGTATTGTGAGCTGTAGCGTAGAAATGCAATGAAAACATTGCGATTCATGTTCGCGATATGTTTCGTATATTATATCGTTATCATTATTATTTTTGTCCTTCCATTAATTAAAAAGGTGGTGTAAAATACAAATAACAAATGATGTATTATTATTTTACTAAATAAATTGTTTATTTTATAAGGAATTGCCAATACTTTCTTCGATGCGCAAAAGAAACGAAAACAATGATTCACGCGATATATCAAATAACGAAGAGCAAAGAATTGTCTCAGAGAGTTGGATAAAGCAGCGGATAAATCGTTATCAAATGATAATCGAATGTTTAGAAAAATATGTACATTTATTCGTACGTTTATGTACAAGTTTCACGCGATACAGGTGTCGCGAAAATAAGTCGCGCAGAAGATACGATACGAATATTTGCACGTATTTATAGATTTTTATGCCATCTTGAAACTTGAGACTTGAAATTTTGCGGTATAATAAATACTATAAGCGACACAGGCTAATACGTTCGGCTAATTAACAGCTATCTTTGATAAAACATCGTTATCTTTTACGTCATATAAAGCTCCATTTCGTTTCTACGAATACAAAAATTATAATTTTCTCTCACTTGTGTAATGAAATTATTGGAATTAGTCGAGTAAGTAGTTTATTTTATGCGAAAACTATACAAAAGAATTATTCATTGTACTTTTCGTATTTTACGAAAAACAATTTGCGAACTCGTGGTCAGAAATTTTCTTTCGATTTTTCAGAAAAACATTCTCTTACATTCTCTTAGGTAAGATAGAAATCGACATAAAAAAATTACGCGCCGTTCCCAGTGATTATGTACAAATCTTGCAATCGATGCAAATTTTATTAGATTTTAGAGACTAAGGAAACATTCACGATGTTAAGCCTGAACTCGCGGCGTAATTGTCCTAAAACGTCGCATACATATACATACATATACATGCACGCGTGTCTATACATATATGTACTTACTCACAAGTACTTGAGACGCAGAAGTCGTAAAGTGTACGCCATACGTAACGTAGTTTCACAACGATATATCACTTCTCATCTTGATGATAAGACGCGTTAAACGCTCCAGTTTCTTGGCTCATATGAATGATTTCTTCGGTAATTTCGTCTTCTTCTACGTACTTATAAAATTTCGCCATTACAGCGAAAATAATTATATCGATGAACATTAATCCCGCGAACAAAAGGAATTCATAAATCTAAACAACAAGAACAAAGAAAATATTATGTTGGATATTGGAAAGAGTTTTTTCTTTTTTTTTTTTTTTTTTTTAGTATGTATCGAGGTTAAAGTAATGTAACTTTTCGAGAAGTTTAATGTTGCGCGTGTAATGTTGAATAATGCATGATTGGTAGTGACCGTAACGCAAAAGCGATTGGGTAATCGGGACGATCGTCGCCGATCCGGCCTCGAATCGTTTAAAAAAAACTCTAGTATCGAGTACATGTACGTTTGTTTTTACCAAGGACTGGTGCACAGGCGCATTCAAAGATAAAATTATGTCAACTCGTACTTGCCTGACGATCGAAAATCGAGATTTCCGCCACAATGACTACAATGAGATTACCAAAAGCTACTGTCAACAGCCAAGAAGCCTGTAAAAGGGACTTCATACTGGCAGGGGCCTGCGTGAATGCAAATTCTAAGCCAGTCACCGAGAACATGACTTCGCCCATCGTGATAATAACATATTGAGGTATCAACCACAATATATGCATGGAATTTGGTTCGGTCACAGTTACAACGTTGGCCATCGTTTTTTCTCCAATAACGGATCCGACCACCGTATAAACTCCGCCAAGTTTGAGATGTACGTCTTTTTTTACTAATCTACCATTCAAATGAATATCGTATGTGCCAGGTTTGAGTTCAGCTAGACTGGTTTCCTGAAACGTAGTACTATTTATCTCGAATTGAAAGACCGTTGCGTCGCCCTTCGTAAATTTCAGAGGAACAGGATCCCGTGATGAATTTACGTAGACGAGTCCACGTATCAAGGGTTCGCCAGAGACCGATTTGTCCACCGAATCCGTGTAACTATAAAGTTTATTTGCCTGCGTTACAACGCAAGAAGTCGCCCTGCCTTCGGGTAAGAGGATCGTTTCTAAAAATACACACGATCGTTAAATATCGTTAAATAAATCATACGAAAGAACTTTGATATACCGGATGTTTCACTGAATCTCGCGATATCGGTTCTATTGCATTTTGAAAAATCTGCCGTATACCGCCATTTTGCTTTGCCACTCGCTTCGATATACTTGTCTTCCCACATATCCATACTATCGAGAACGAAAGATAATTCAGGATTATACTTCGTTATAGTTACGGGACAATCCAGAGTATTGAAAAGGCGCAATTGCGCGAAATTTTCCGAAGGCAAAACCGGATACGTTTTCTGCAAGCAAAAGGAAAGTAAAAAGAGAGTGTTCAACGTGAATCAAGATATTTGTACGTCGTGATGCTTATCGTTAATTTAACCACGTACCTCGAGCTGATATTCGACCATGGCCGCCACTACGAACGACAAAGAAGCTAAGAAACCGCCGATAGACAAGATTCTCAGCGGAGTTCGTAAGCCGATCTTCCTCATAAGAGGATAGAGACAAGTCTCGAACAAAGGTATAAAGGCGAGCACCAAAAAAGGATTGAACACTTGCATCTGATCTGGTTGAAGCAGGAAATTCCCGATTTCGCCGTCCATTCGGGTTGCTTGAAACGTCCAACGGGAGCCTTGCTGATCGAAAAGCGCCCAGAATATCGGTATCGGAATAAACAATTTCATCACCTGCAGAGCTGCTTTGATATCGTTTATCAGCGATTTCTCGTACTTGTCATCCGCATACTCGAGCCAATTCTCCCTTTTCTCATTCTTTGACGTAAACTTTTTGTAGACAGCGTACTGAAATTTCAAACACGAATCTCACGTATTCGTCATCGCAATATGGAAAAATCTGAATTATGCCTGAATTAGTCGGTTTTAAATAGGAACATGGTTAAACTTACAGAAACGCACTTGGAAACATTCAAAACGACGTTGCCCGTCGGCTTGATTATTTTGTACAAAGGTTTGCCAAACAGGAATATCACTGAAAAAGAAGATTCGGGATGATCGAACAGTTTCGAATACGACTGTTCTCGGAACTTACCGACGGATAACGTCATAAGAACGGCTGGCACAAAAAATGCCAGAGAGTAACAGGTATTTTCGCCGAAACACGTGACATCGCTACGAAGCAGGGGCGTGAGGAAGCTCGAGATCAGAGATCCGGAGTTGATAGAAAAGTAAAACAGGGAGAAGAATGTGGACAAGTATCGTTCCTGTAGCGGTAGTATGAATTGATCGCCGCCGAATGCAGCCACGCAAGGTTTTATACCGCCTGTGCCAAGGGCTATAAGGAGTAGACCAAGCAATGAAAATTCTCTGCAAAGTTACACGTTCGACAAACGTAATTAGACCTCGATCGATGTTCCACATAGTACTTGTTTTAACTCGCTACTTGTTTGAAACAGAGAAAACGTTGGATGTTAAGATAACGTAGATCATGATCTGCGAGACAAGGACAACGATTTAATCGTTGAGCACAACTTTGGCAATACGGTTGAACCGTTTGGGACAATTAACGATATAGAGATTAAGACATCAAAACATCAAAGAAAATATTAATCTTACCTGGGAGGTATACCCAATGGCGGCGCAGCGCTTAAAGATAGCAGAAGTTGGCCTAGAGCGTAAATGATACTCAAGTACAAGATGGTGTGAAACTTCCCCATTAAGGAATCCGCCAGCATCGCTCCGAATATAGGGAAAAAGTATACGAACATCGTGAACACATGATATATGACGGTAGATGTGTTATCGTCGTATTTTAATTGGTTCCTTAGATAAAGCGTCAGTACAGCTAAATAAAAGAATTGTTTAATATTACACGATATTCACGAACTAACGTACAAATACGATCGTATAAATACTTTTTCGACTAAAACAATTAACACGTAAATTGAGCGCCAACGGCAAGAAATACCAAAAACTTTATCGCTGTTGCATTTCTACATACTACGCATTCCATAGAAAGAGAATCTCTCGCAGAATTCATTGGACACGATAAAAAATATCGACTTGGGATACGTCAGCTTCTGCAAAATTACAAAAAAATTATATTGTAAAATCTGATCCGTGCGAATCGAGTTGGAAGAATCGGATGCGAAACGAGTGCTGGTAGCGCGTTTCGCGTCACTCGATTAATTTCGTTATCGTTATTGCCGATCGAAAGGAATTATCCTTGTTGTAAATACAATGGATTGTGTCGTAAAATACGACGGCCACGCACGATTCGCAGAATTATATACATCGATTTACGCCATCGGTGCTATTTGGCTCAAACGCTGGCATTCAACGGCCATCTTCACCAGTAACCGATACATCGTTTCGTTACATACGAGTTCCGTACCAACGTGCCATCAAGTATGTAAAATGTAAATTCTTATTAAAAAAATGTATTAGATTAAAAATTTGCTAAAAAAAAAAAAAAAAAAAAAAGCTGCAAAACGGATGTCTTTTTTTACTTATCGAAAAGCTTGCTTTACTGGATCTCGCCGAGTTTTAGCACGACAATTGGATGTGATAAGGAGTTAACTACTTTTTTAACGAATTGCGACTTCAAATTAGACGCGATGAACGACTCGCACTTAGATTAGATTTGTCGGTATCCTTTTACAAAGAAAAAGAAAAACTAACTTAATCAATTGGCGAAAAAAAAAAAAACGATACATTCGATAATGAAAATAAATGTTACATTAATAACAATGACTTAGCCAATTTAATTTTCATTAATCGCGCTAGTTTACGCGCTACACAAGATAAAGGAAATTCTTGAGGATTTGTGTCATTACGATAACAATGATAGAAGGACTGCGAATTCCGAATTGCGGAAATACGTGTTCCATATACATGTAGTAATATCGCTTATTTGTACTCATTGTTGAATAACCGATAACATCTGTTACTATCTTTATTATTCGCAATTCGTACCATGCATCGGAAACCATGTAGCTGATAAAAATGTTATAGCAAGCTATATAAATCTTTCTACGTTGTCTCGTTACATTAACGATTTTCTACTATTGCTATTAATGAAAAGAGCAAGTTTCTTTCTCGCAAGGTTACAAAAGGTTACATATGGTTCGACACTAGTGCGAAAAATATCGCGAGAGCGATCCAAGTAAAACTGCAATTTATTCAGCGATCGATGTACGTCGACGTTATTCATCGTCGAATTTCTATCAATACCAGCCGACTCGTTAAAAAAAACTATATCCTCCATATATAAATTCTCGTAATCTCGTCGAAATAAAATAAGCAAAATTCACGTAAAATTTCTACCTTCGTTTTCTCCTCCTTTTCAACAGTCATAGCGATGGCCGAGTTAACGATCTACGTTAACGACGTGAATTCTGCTAAAATTTGAACGAGACACTCGAGTAAGTTTTACGCTCAAATAGCATATCGAGACAGGTCACATGACAGCCAAAGAATTCTGGAAAGCGGTATCGATCGAAAACACCTTTCCATTCGCGAGGAACACGAATCACAGTGTGTAGATCACCAGTGAACCGTGATGCCTAGATCGATATTTCTCAGCACGATCAACGTACGACGCGGTTGGTAGTTGAAGCTGCACTGTTGATTTTGTCGCGTAACTACGATATGTAGGCACTACGATTAAGTCCGACGATGGCATTGACGAACATTCTTAGGTAGTGGCATACTCGCCGTCTCGCATACTTGGAACAATGTGAAAGTCTTCTCTTGATGCGCGGTTAACATCTTACGCTACACACCTTAACGGTATCGCGTACAAATAACATTTACAACGAAACACTGCAATAGTACATTTATTTTCGCAAACTTGTTGTTAGAAAAGTAACAGGGAACATCGTAAGAGGAATAATAGCAAGCACGATGTACGCAATTTTTTATCGTCATCGAGCATTAAACGGCTACGTTGTTAACTAATTATATATGAAACATCGATTTATTAAAACATTTATTCGTTACTACGCATCGGTAAGATATCATTAATCGGGCAGATTAAATACTTTGTCTTCTATATCGTAAAGCGAAAGAAGCTTTTCGTAGTACGTCAAACTAAGGAACGCGCAGCAACAATATTAACGCAAAAAATACGTTTAAACGTAAATTTGATCATCAAGATTACCAATCAGCGATATATCGGCCGAGAAATAATTACACACTTTTTCTACTTCAAGCGATAACAACGAGTTTCTTAGGAATGTAAATAAGAGAAATGGTTAAATTAACGAATTTTGACGGACGTAAGGCGAACGTTTCGATACAAAAGAAAAGTGAAATCTGATCTCGATTTCTGTTTAAGATACCATGACATTATTTCACTAAACTGGTCCAGTTTGCAGAGGCGTGTCTTACGATATTGGACAAAGTTTATCCCGCGATGCGTTTACTTTAAAGTCACAATCCCCGTCATTGACCGACATTATGCCGACTTCTTTTCTTCGAACAAAGTACTGGTAAGTAACGGTTAAACGTAATGTTTCGCCACAAGGGAATTTTAATTCTCTGTGATATACTTCCCTATACGTATAAAGTGCAATTAACTCGGTGAAAGTATTCGCAGTTGGGCAAGTGTACACAATTTACGCGCGAATTATTCTTAGTCCTTGCCGATTTTATTACTTAAGTGATTTTTCGCATTGCCGGTGAAACAGAGCGCGAGGCACGGTTTCCGAAGAACGGGTTTATCGCTTAAGGAAATTCCCACCTAAACTTGCGTTTCCGTTTTTCAATGTTACGCAACGGTGATCACTGGTACTCCACGCGAGTGAAAGCGAGATAATAATAATCGATCGACACCAATGCGCGTCGTCGAGATTTGAATATAACCTGCCGGTTAATTAAGACGAATTATATAATCTGTCGTTAGGACCATTGAGCAATCAAACATCTAATTTATCGCGACCCGATTTTATTTTCTATCGTATAATAAACGAATTGTACAAAAGTAATTACGTGTTAACCTCGAATTATAGATAGTTATGGTCTACTAAATACTGACGATTTTTTATGGGTATAAATCAGTGATTCGTAACGATATTCAATTATATCGTTACGAATCACTATATCACTATATATCAAATAGGAAGATGACACTTTTATCGTTTCTCGATGTCGATAAGCAACAAAATTCGATATTTACCTTTTGATTTTCCTCCGTGTTACTCTCATTGTCCGGATAATCTGAAAACCATAAATGATGGAAGAAATAAAGTTGATAACACTCGTACGAAACGATTACACGTTTCTTCTTCTACTACCCATCCCGATTTCACCGTACTACCATTCACGTGCTATTCTAGCTGTATCCATTTATTTTCCCCAGCAGAAATTATCCTTTTACTGGTATTTCTTTTTCAATTTCAACTTTACTTACTACTCTCTTTCAATTTCAATAATCTGATAGCGTAATTCCATTTACAGTTACACGTTTCATAACACGTCGTCCTTCGCGCGTAGAAGTGGAGTTTCTACCATCTGCGGACGACGCTTCTTGAAAATCGCATTTTTTTAATACGACGATGCAACGACTTTATACGTAAATAATAATTTGACGCACGTTGGATTTAATTAAACAAGCAGAAAGGATCGAAGGATCGCCTTCAGAGAGGATCGATCATCCACTTGTTAACATTTTGCGTTACGACAATTTAACGAGATTTAAATATCGGTTATTGTTAGCATAGCGCGAACAACGGCAATGAAATATAATCTGTTGTACCAATCTGTCGTATTAATATTTAAGGGCCGCTGTAGTAATTTATCGTCCTCGAATTGGGTCACGCTTTAATCAAACATTCAACCAAATCGAAAGTAAAACGATTTGACCTAGGTTGCCCTGTCAAATAACGCATTACGGCTTGTCAATTGTTTCATAATTTTCAGGAAAATATAACAACATACGTAACGTGTTTAATTCAAGATGGAAAAATTTAATTCGTGATCAAATTCATGATAGAATTTTATCATCGTATTCTCTACATATTCATACAATATAATCAAACAGCACTCGAGTCGGTTTTTAATTAGACGGCATACTTGAGTTGTCGACCTTTAAATTGCTTCGATATGTACAAGTTCGATATATTTTTTTGCTACTTGCTTGATGGGTGCAGAAACATTTAGACGTTAAAATTAAACCGCTGTCGTTCCAAAGATTAAATCAGATTAAAATAAATCTAGGACATATTACATTTTTGTAATTTGCGCCCTTAAGAGGCATCTATTTTCTTTTTTTTTTTCTTCTTCTTCTTCTTCTTTTTTTCTTCTGCTTTTTCTTTTTGCGGAAAAAAAACTTCAAGCTAATATCGAAGATAAACAAACAGATTTTTAAAACGTGAACCTATTACCTTGTATCTCCTTGATAGAGCGTTTCCTCTCGTCCATGTCTGCTTCACGATTTCTTAAAGCGAACCTGTTCCTATGCTCTTAACTGCAATACTGATCCGCTTTTCCAATTCTATTATCTCTTTGCGACTATCTGGCCTTATCAATCAAAATATACACGCTAATGATTAATTCTGGGAGCATTTATCATGTTCGATAGAATCGACATTTTTTAAGATACAAACGTGCTTTATAAATTTCACTAATTAGATTCTTCGTGTCTAGAAAAAAGACGCGATAAAGTATGGATAGCAATGAACATGATACAACGTATAAATGATTTATTTCCTATTTAATCGAAATATTTAATAACGCATAAGTAGATTGCTGATTCATTGAGATAATTTGAAATCTCGTTGTAGATAATAAGAAACATCGTAGGATTAAAGCGCGCAACTGAAAAGTGACCGCTTCAAAGCTGTAATATATTATACCTATAATCATTATATATCATCATGTATTGACATGTACCTAAGTTTGTCGTTCTTTTCTCTTCCCCGCGGGGATTTTGTACGTTAATTGTACGTTATCAGGAATATTTTATTTGCAGATAAGCGTAAATTACCTTCTGATAGAAATCTTTCAAAAAATAATGGAGATGTGTTCAACTCTTGAAGCGCGATGCAATGTGCCTAAATAAAATCCGAAAACATAATCGATTGTAATTTGAGACCTTTCATTTTTTATTTTAATTACAATTATAATGTCTTGTTGTGTCATGCTGTATAACAAAATTCGTCATGTGAAATAAGTTAATGTTTGTTCGATATATAACCGATTTATAATTTATCAATGTTACATACGATTCTATAAGATTTAATAAATCCGTAATCTTGCATTACTTGTTTTTTGTTACCATTAATTTAATCACATTTCATCGAAACTGTGATCCTCGAAATTTGCCGCATTGAAAAAGCGAGTTCGCTTCTGTGACCGAATGAAAGGTTCGATTCAGCTCTATGGTGATTTATAATAATTAATAATCGTCTATCGTGAAATCAGCCTGAATTTGAATTTCAGGCAAATAAAACCATAATATGCATTGATACCGTGATACATTTACATTAATTGCAAGCGCCTATTGTCATGTTGCGCGATACTTGTGGAAAGTAACGGTATACTTCTGATGCTTTCACGTCGTACGCCATCGAATTTCTGATTCTGGATTCTGGATCCACAGTTTTACAGGAGAGGCTCGTCGCTACATACAAAGACGAGTTACTGCACTTAGTTCACATTATGGGGTTCGATGTGAACCGCTTTCAGGGCGAAGTTGACGAGGAACTTGTTTGCCCGATATGCTCTGGCGTTCTGGAGGATCCTGTCCAGGTATTATTTCTGTTTCGTTCGTTTACGATAGAATGCTTCCAATAAGCAAACTTTTGCGTTTACGGAAAACTAACCTAACATTTCTGTCCTCTTTCTTTCATCTTTTTCATAATTATTCCCCTTTCCGTTGTTTAGTACGATCATCTGATGATGGTTTTCATCACACCGTATTATTTACAGCGACCGGGTAAATGGAAAGTATTCGTTAAAGTTTGATATTAATTTTATAATATCAGTCACTTGTATTTTTTGTAATTTTCCTTCTGTCAAAGTGTTTATAACCGTTATCAGTTACGGGTCGTTTCCATTTTTCTTTTAATGAATAAGATTAACATATATAATCATATTTTGTAAATTTTTGTAAGTGTTCAGGACATTATTTAGTATACATTATATATTTTTATATATACTACTAAGTTTTATAAAGTATGTAGTTTGGCTTAAAGACTGGTAGGTGAGCAATATGTTGCAGGCACCTGTATGTGAACATGCCTTTTGTCGTACATGCATTAATGAATGGATAAATAGACAGCCCACCTGTCCGTTGGATCGCACACCAATTACATCTGCTCAGCTTAGAGCAGTTCCAAGAATCCTTCGGAATCTGTTGGCCCGCCTTTGTATTAGTTGTGATAACATTGTGTACGGATGTCAAGTAATAGTTAAGCTTGATAGTTTAGTGTCGCACTTGGAGCAATGTGAATATAATCCCAAGAGACCGATGCTTTGCGAACAAGGATGTAGTCTTATTATTCCTAAAAATGAGCTAAAAGATCACAATTGCGTGAGAGAACTCAGAAATATTATACATTCGCAACAACAAAAGCTTGCTGATATGAAGCGTGAGTTAGGTGAACAACAACTTCAAATAAATGAACACAAGAGGGAAATACATCTTTTAAAAGACTTTATGAGAGCATTGAGAGTTTCAAATCCAGCAATGCGCGCTATCGCTGATCAAATGGAAAGAGACGAAGTTGTAAGATGGTCTGCCACCCTTCCTAGAGCAAGAGTAACAAGATGGGGAGGAATGATTTCCACCCCGGATGAACTGTTGCAGGTACTGTAGTCCATAAATTAATATTAATTAATTAATCGATTAATTCTAGCAAATGAATAAATGAACACAATTTTGTAGACGATGATAAAGAGAACTTTATCGGAATATAATTGCCCGCCCCATGTAATCGACGAGTTAATGGAAAATTGTCACGAAAGGAAATGGCCACCAGGCTTAAACTCCCTTGAAACCAGACAGAATTCCAGAAGGCAATATGACAATTATGTTTGTAAAAGAGTCCCTGGTAAACAGGCAGTGCTAGTTCTTTATTGTGATAATACTCATATGCCGGAAGACATGATGGTCGAACCTGGACTAGTGATGATTTTTGCACATGGCATAGAATAAAATCTCATACCAATGTACTGTGCATGCCCAGATAATTTGATGTTCATCTATTCTGTTGTTTGTTATATTCACTGTGACTAACTTTCAAGGTGCATGGAATATCTTCGTACTTACGTGCAAATATTGGGATATTTGCATAATTCATCTTGCAATTACTGCAGGATATCTTTCAAAATGTACTGAAAAGAACAAACGACATGCCTTTTGTGATAAACAATTGTACAGACGCAATTGCCGCATACAAAAATCTAATTGAATGTCTGGATCATTACACTGTGATATACTATTTCATTGAGAATGTTCCTGAAATTGCATGATAAATAGTAAATCATTTTTAGTTATTCTAAGTAATCTCGTGTACATTTCTATGAAATCGATTCTTTGTTTAACATCTGATAAACCAACTATTTGTCAACTATTTCAGGGAATTTTTTTTACATATATAGAAGTCTTTAAGTGTTTTATGATAATGCTTTAGACAAGTAAGAAACAAAAAGTATAGAAATTATCGATATGGTAATTGCTACTATTAAGATCTAAATGTGTTCGAAAAAGATTAATATCAAATGTCCGAATGAAGAATAATTTCTTCTCTTCTTTCAACATTATTTATATGATTTTAATAAAACGTCTAAAAGTGCGTACGATGAAACAAACATGCTATACAACGATCGCTTAAATAAATTATTATAATACTCTGAGCGAACACGGTCGTATACATATGTCGTTTACAACTTACAAGATAAGAATGCTATTTTCACAGAATAATTCACAGATAATAGTTTGAACTAACGGTATACGATTATAACTTAACAGTTTCGAATTTCCTTAGTATTGTTCTCTTTTGAAATTGATTTTGTAATAACCAGTGTATGAAGAGCATTCGATCCCCTAGCTATTTTTAAATAAATACATAATAGAATTTTAGTTTCTTGCCTTTGCACAAATATTTACAAAATAAGATAGTTTCTTAAATTACGTTATCTAGACCTACGTAAGAACTTTGTATAACTCAGCTTCTCATCTCGATGCGTTTATCTTCGATACAGCAAGAAATATTGCATATTTTACTTTGGACATTCAACGTGTTAATCGTGAGTTATGTTTACATATAAATTCTTTTTACACTCTGTTTACGTAACACATTTTCCAATAGCCGGAAAAACTTACGATTTTAACACATTGAGTAATATAAGTGATTAGCATATCCTTTAATAATTTTGTAATAAAACTTTCGATTACCACGGAATCTTTCTCTTTTACTTTCTACATATTTAATCATTAAATCCGAAAACTGAAAAAGAAAGAAAAAAAGAAAACATATTATAAAATAAGAACATAATATGCTGAAGTATCTTTACAATACATTAACGTTTCACACGGTCAGCGCTCAATGGATTAAATGTTGAAAATCATTCTTTTCTCAGTCTTCTTCAACGTGTCTACTCAGAGATTGTGGGCAATTTTATATACAGTTTGATAGTTGTCAGAATAAATTTCGTTCTACGTGTTTCAAGTCATTTGATATAGTATCGTTTATTTGATAGTATGTTCGCGCGTATTACCGATGCTATAGAATCTTCGGGCTCCACTGTCTGTATATCGTCGAGGAGAATGCGATAAGATTTAAATGGCGAATCAAAAGAAGCACATTGCATTCTCTGCTATATTCGGGTTACTTAAAGAGTAGAAAATTATTTCGCATATATATTTTTCAATCATGTTACTTTCTTTATTTAGCGTCTTCATTTTTCTAAATGTCTTTATGTTTACAGAAAAGTCACAAAGCTTCTTTATCAATAGCACAGAACTTTTTATAATTTTCATTATGGTATAAAATAGTTTTCTTTGGTTGTGTATTACAATACGTTCTGTATAAGTATATCGTTATTACTTCGTTTACTNTTTTTTTTTTTTTTTTTTTTTTTTTTTTTTTTTTTTTTTTTTTTTTTTTTTTTTTTTTTTGTAGGAAACTTGTAACTCGCCTAATATGAATTACGGCAAAATAGCTCACTTGGGTGTTTAAATAAACGTCGATGGATGCGTAGTAGGGGGAATACGTAGCTCTATTTTCCACCGTAAAAAGTGGGAAAAAACGACGTTCAGTCTTATGTGTATTCGAACGAGATTGTACGCTTATTGAAAATTTTATTCTTTTGCATGATATTTCTCCAGAATTTTACCCCCGAAATTTGAATACATTGGTGGCTAGGCCCTGAGATATGGCTGTTTATGTCCGATGATTTTTAATTTATTCCCCATTATTCTCGAACAATTATCTTAAATACTTAAAATTCTAGAATAAACATTTCTTATTTAAAAAACGAACTGGCATCATATAACGTTGTGTATATAAGTCATTCTTTTTTTTTTCTTTTTTTTTTTTGGTTAAAAAAACAACATTTGAAAATTGATTGGCAGATGGTTGCAAAAAAAAAAAAAAAAAAAAAAAAAAAAAAAGAGTGGCAACGTTACGTTGATTGATTTTAAGTGCACTTTTTTAACTGACGTTCTTGGAGATTCTTATATCGTTGGGCATACTCCTGCAAGTACCTGTCCGTAAGCACGTTCGGGGCTCATTTGGATAGCTCTCATATTGATTTGAATGTTTCTGATACAACCCACGTATTGCGCTTGCGAGCTACTTCCACGTAATCTTTTTCCAAGCATCGGATGACCGCCGATGAAGATCGGATGCTTCGAGAGAACTCCCGCCACATTTTTCCCGCCGATTCCTGGCTCAGCTGCTTTATAGTCAACTGATAAGAGCACGGCGTTCTTCTGTTTAACAGCTGCGCAAAAGAAACGGCAAAAAGTTACTCACTCTCTTTATCCTTCTTTTATCGAGATAAAAATGAAATATTACCTCGAATATTGTGCCAATTGCCATCGCACAAGGAATTCGGCTTCGTTGGTTCGAACGAAGTTTCTATCGAACCTTTTGCCGTTTTAACAAGGAACTTCACCGTCCCGTTAATCATTTCTAGGACCAAGTAGTCCCGTTTTCCATGGACAGATAGCAGATGACCAGAAGTGGAACGTGGTTTAATGTCCATTTGGATGTCGACTGTTCTGCCAACTGTGAACCTGTCCACTAAAATTGTATCGTAGAATTAGAATTCGTTATAGAAAATTTGATCAATGTATAGTCGATCGTTTAAAACTGTACTATACGTACCTGCTCTGAACAGATTACTACCATTACCCGGATAGAAGAACAATCCCGGCTCGATTCGTTTTGAACATGGAATTACACCCACTTTGTTTATAGGCTCGCCAACTGGTTGACCATTTACCATGAAGTTTCCTAAGCATCCATTGAAGGTGTGATTCATACTCTGAAATTAATAAGCAAACTCTGATTAAAAAGGAAAGAAACCAAGTAAGAACATCTATCTATCTATTATATAATATTTACTTACGATCGTATTAAGAACTTTGTTGGACATGTCCTGTGACACGCCTCCTACGTAGAACGGCGGGCTAACATTCATGGTTTCCGTTGTTCCTTGAGAATATCCGGTAACTGCGTCATCTTCGTCCACGATAAGTTGTCCATGGTTTCCTTGTCTTTTAAATATCACGATGTGCCATTCATCGTCGTTTATTTTTCTATTGCTGACTAATATAGCTGGTCCACTTCCACAATCAAATTTGTAGTAAATCTTAAAAAGAATATACGACGATTAGACATAACGTAATTCAAATTGCGATCGATCCGAGCTTTCTAAAAGCTTTGTTTACACGTAAAAGAAACTGATAAAAATGATTATTGATGTTACGACAGATGAACGGGCTTTATCTCGAGTATACGTTTCCGGATCAATACCAATTACCTGACATTGCGATCGATGACAGATTTTGTATCGAACATCGACACTTTACCTTTCCTTCGTTGATATACACAGCGATCAAATTCTGATTGGCAAGGTCCGACGTATAGAAAATGATTCCTTCGTCAGCCATCGTTTTGATAGCGATTTGGAAATCGTAGTCGTTCTTGTATCTGCCGTTTAGAGATCTGTATTCTAATCTGCTGTTTCTCGCAGTACCTGAAAACGATGCCACCATTATTTCACCAAAATTCCTCGTTTCGCGTTATTTCTCGAAATCGCGCTGAAACGCCATCATACCGAAACGCCAGGCATTTTCCAGGTCAGGATCCGTAGCCGGGTAATATGGTAATCGGCATTCATCGATGTGCAACGGTGTGGTTGTTTGAGTGGAAGTAGCAGCCTCTGTGGTTGTAACGAAATCATCGCGATGATGGCCGCGTCCTTCTATCGTAGGTTCTTCCTCGTCCGTTTCCTTATCGATATCAACGTCGATGATGTCTAACAATATCGAGTAGCAAGTTATAGAGATCAGAATCCTAGACTTAGACTGCCCGTCGTTCATATCATTCCATATTATTACTTGTAACATCGTACTCACTGATCTGGGTAGATACTTCGAGATTGTCATCTGGACTTTCCGTGGGCAACAGAGGAGGCGGGACGTTCGGTTCTGGTTCAGGTTTAGATGGTGCAGCTGTACGTACGTAGATATATTTATGTGTATTAATTTAACGCATCGAAAGTTTCACACTGTTTATCATTTTAAAAACGTCAATTGCTTACACGATGGATCGCCCAGCTTGCACTTTCCAAGGAGAGCGTGAGGCCTTTCTGTCGTGTTGGCGAAATTAACGATGACACCGTTCAACGTTGCATCTCCGATACAACCGATAAACGGCGTCATCGCGCCAGTCGGAGGGATACCAAAGGCAGCCGGTAAACCACCGATGTACAAACTGCCGTAAGGTATGTTCAGTAGGGGTGCATCTAGATCGGAACTGTAATTCTTAATATCATCGATGTCGAGCTTGAGAGAATCGGTCGAGTGCGTAGCCGTGACTACGTGCCACTCGTTGTCGTTGAACTTGATGCCCGTGGACGTTGTTCGTAGTTCATGGCCCTGACTATCGAAGACGAGAACACCGTCGATCAGCGACAAATAGCTAACTACGCCTTTCTCATGATCGGTCACGTAGAAGATCAAGCCGTCGTTTGCCAAAGTCTTGAACTTTAGGTTCACTTGAAGACTGTTCGGCACGGAGATGTTGTGCCACCTTACATAGCCGGGTACGTTCTCCTCGAAAGATACCAAGCTTACGAACTAAACAAAAAAGCAGAATATGTAATCGAAGCAAAACGACCGCCAGGCCTTTAATTAACGCGGTCGCACAGCACGGAACATTAAACAACGAAAAACAAATTCATCGCTTTATGCGTCGTTTGATAATTCGTTAAATTAGCCGCAAGATCGTCAATTTGTATAGTTGTACGAATGTCACATTACCCGTACTGGACAGGCAGGAACCACGCCAAATGCCTGAATGTTGCGAGTCAGATCGACTATGGTATCTAGAATAACCACATCGTCGATGCAACCCTCGAAACCTTCGTTAGTCACAGGCTCATAGGGATGTTTGGCATTCGGTGGATATCCTCCGAAGTAAATGTTATCCGAGGACACCAAGTTCTTGGTATTTCCTTCCGCTTTGCTTTTCACCACGTCCACGCCGTCCATCTTTAGAACGCCCGTCTTCTCGAACCTGAGAGCTTCCAGATTGTGCCAGTTTCCATCGTTGTACTTGTTCCAGGATTTCAAGCTGGTTCCACCTTCCCCGAGATCGTACTGATAGATTACGTGGCCGTCTCTCATTTCCAAAGCCAGGAACTGTTTACCTTTACCCATTAGGTAAATCAGCCCATTTTCCGCAAACGTCTTCAAGTTTAATTTAATGCTGAATTTCCTGCTGTCCGGCGAAATCTGGAAATCTCTCTTGCTTAAGATAGCGTATCCGTGTTTGTCGAATCTGTAACCGGTACTCGGTTGGAAGTTGATCAATTTGTCCCTTTCCATGGCAATCTTGTCGTTATTTTCACCGTCGATGAAATTCCAGAAGGAGACCGGCGTATCTTCCCCTATTACAAGTTCCTCCATTTCACCTTCGAACGAGGACGCAGTGACGGCGTTCTGCATGTTAAAGGACGGCGGATAACCACCTACGAATAATTTCGATTGTTCCTGGTCCAAGTCGAATATCGTGTGCGAGCCAGGTAACACGTATCCTTTCTCGTAAAGCCGATCTTTACCCTCTCCGATATCTTCTCGCACAATTAGTTTTACGTTGTTTCCGGTTCTCTCGACGATTATTTGACGCCACTTATTGTCCGACACGAATTTATCGTTGATGATCTTCTCGGGACCGGACCCGAAATCGACGATGAGTACCGGATAACCGCTTTCGATCAACAGTGCCATGAAATCATGAGTTTTCGATCGTGGCAATTTGGCGTTCTCCTCGTTTCCTAGATATAGTAGAAAGCCGTTCGTCGTGTTCGTTCTGAAGTACAGAGATATCTTGGAAGACGTGGCGAGTAGAGGAAGGTTCTCGGGATTCTTCAATTCCAGCGTGGTATTCCTATAGAAGGTCAGGCCGACCTTGTAACGATCCGCAAGTTCCCTGGCGTTCGCAATTTTGTTCTTTAACGCCTCGATCTTGCTCTTCAAATCGTTTCCATTGGTATCTATCGACCTTTGATTCGCGTTCAAGTCGCTCAACAATTTGCCAATGTTCGGCAGATACTTGTCGACGATGTCAAGTACTTGCTTCTTCGCCTGGGAAATGTCGCGAGTCGATTCCGAAACGTTTTTCGATAGCTGTTTCGTTCTCTTCAAATCTTCCGGTATTTGATCAACGGCGTTCGCGTTATTGAAGGAAAGCTTGATATTTTTCTCCACCTCTATCACCTGATTCATAACGTCTTGAGCCACCGTCGAGGAAGAGGATTCGATATTACCAAGAATCTTGTCGATGTAATCCAACAGCTCGTTGTTGCGTTTATTCTGCTCGGATATCATGGTGGAATGCGTTTGAGCATCGCTCAAATCCACCTCGAATTTGCCCGCCGTCTTCGACAGTGTATTCTGCGCCGATCCTAACAAATTCACAGCCACGTTTCGCGAATCCAGCAACCTCTGCTCGATACCGTCCGAGAGGGTAGTCGCGTTATTCGCCGCGACGATCGCGACGTCCGCGGCTCCGCGGGCAGCTTCGATCGCCGTTCCTATATTTCTGTAGGCGGAAACAGCTTTCACGGCATCGGTATTCCTCGTATCCGTCAAAATACTGTCCAGATCCAAGGAACGATTATAAAGACGTTCGGCATGGTAGTGCGCGTTCTGCACGGGATTAATTAGAATTACCAGTAGCTTGTCGTTCTCTTCGATCGTTCTATTTAACGTATTCGTTGCGTCTGTCGTAACGCCTATCGCGTTTTCCCTCAATAGTTTCGTGTTACGATCCGCGTCGCGGAGATACTCGCTGGCATTTCCGTTCAATTCCTCCCCGGCCATTAAATCTTCCTTCGCCTCCGCGGTAGAGTTTTTCACCGTGTCGAAGTTGCCGGTCTCGGCTGCGATTCTATTTTCCTGGTTCAATCTGTCCACGACACTGGCCAGCTCTTGAGCCTTCCACGTGATTTCCAGAAGATCGTCCATTTTGTCCGACACGTTCCTCACCTTGTTGCTCAGATTATCCGCGATGCAGGATAAATTGCTGACTGGCACGTTGTACTCGTTCATTTCCGACACGAGAATGTTGGCCTGGTCCGCCTGATCCGTTGCACGGTCCCGGAAACCGACGAACGACACCCCTTTGATCTTCCTCAGAATGTCTGTGGCCTCTTTCAAGGCACCGTCCACTTTGGCCCCAGTGCCCAATTCGATGTTCAAGGCTAACGATTCTACTTCGGAAACGGTCGATCTCACTAACTCTATCTCCTTGATCACATCTTCCTCCAGAAGATTCATGTTCTCCAAGGTATTCTCCGCCGCGAGTTTCCATTTCTCGCTGTCCTCCGCGGTATAATCGATCTCGCGTTTCTGATTCGAAACCTCCGTCTCCAATCTCTTCACTTCTTGCTGCAACGGCAGCAAGTTTACCCTGTTGGGATCCAGGAGCTTCACTTTAGGATACAAGTCGTTTACCGTGTCGTTGATGAACTTCAGCCTTTGATTGGTGAAGTAGCTCTCGGCCACTGTGCTGAACTCTGTGAAAACGGGATTCAACAAATCCGATAATTCATCCGTGACGTCCAGCAGGTTTCCGGTACAGGAGTCGCAAGCGAAGCAACCTTGCCCCGGAATCAACACGTTCCTATACGGGCAATGATCGCATTTCTCCCCGATGACACCCGGTAGACAACTACACTGGCCAGTAGTGGTGTTACAAGACACCCCAACCGAGTACCCGATGTTACATTCGCAAGAGGTACACCCTTCCGGCCCGTAATTCCAGTAACCTGAGATACATTGATCGCATCTGCGTCCAGTGACGCCAGGTTTGCATCGGCATTGGCCCGTCGCATCGTCGCACTGACTAATTTCAGAGGCGATTCCACAATCGCACGCTTTGCAACCTTCGCACGTGTCGTAGCCATAGTGATCGTCCGCGCATCGATCGCACTGCTCTCCGACCACGTTTTCGTGACAGTAGCATTGACCGGTGTAACTGTCGCAGTGTTTCATTCCGCATTCCTTGCACGAACAGGTGCGGCAATCCTTTCTCTCAACGGCATCGCCGAAAAATCCTGGCGCGCACAGATTACATGCTTCTCCGTAAGTGTTGTTCAAACAGCGTAAACACTCTCCGGTCCTGGAATCGCAGGAGCCGACTTGGTTGGTATCGATGTTGCCGGAACACTTGCACGGCTTGCAATAGTCGCCGTAAACTTCGGGGTTTCCGTAGAAACCGGAAACGCAGGACTCGCAGCGAGCGCCATAATAACCGGCAAGACAATCGCAGCTTATTTTATTTCCTTCCTCGTTCACCTCGCAACCGGTGGCGAAATTGTTGGACGGGAAGGGCAGAGGGCAGGCACAAATCAGACAATCGGTCGGAGTTCCTCCGGTAGCGTTGCCGTAGTAGCCTTGCTTGCAGAGTTCGCAATGGTCGCCCGTCGTGCCGTCTTTGCAGTCCTACGGTAAACGGAGAGTCGTTTTTAGAAATCTCGACGCTCGTAAATGTAAATCGTAGATATACCGATAACCGATATCTAGAGTTTAGCGAAACCTCGTGAAGTTTAAGCTAAATCCTTTTTTTATCGATACATCTTTCGATCGGCGAATTAACTTACCAGGCACACGCCAGTTTCCACGTCGCAAGTATCCGCGTGGCCGTTGCACTCGCAACCAACGCAATAACCCCCGTGGGGACCAGAATCCACCCTGTAATATCCTGGGGCACACTCCTCGCACGAAAGTCCTTCGTAATTCGGCGGACACTGGCACTGTTCGACGCCGCTGGCTGGAACGTTATACTGCGGTGAATAGGTCTCTGTAGCTACGTCCATAATCACGTGCGACAAAGACGCTGTAATACTGGGGTTCCAGTAGGTAGCCCGGATGTATATTCCTCGAAGATCCTCCAGCACCACCATCAGCTGTTCCCTCGTAGCGCTTAAACGATTCTCCGTTATAAAGTTCGTCTCGATCAACTCCAAGGACGCTTCGAAATTCGTGAACGACGGTGGCTGCTCCTCGGCGTAATGAAGCAACGTTGTGTCGGCACCTTGAAGGATCACGTCAGCCGCGCTAACCGCCTCGCCAAACGGCCCGGTGCTATAATACACCGTATAATTCAGGAAACCTCCATAGGAAGTCAACTTTTTCCACAAATAAGTCTCCGGCGCCGAGAAATAAACGACTTTTCCGAAAGTGTCGTTAGCGGTGAGACCAATAGCGATACTCGTCATATTGAACTCTTGCGGTACGGTTGTCAAGTACGTGATATTTCCACTCTTCTCATTGGACAGTGATAACTCCCAGTTAGCCATATCGGACACCTGCACCCTGTACAAGTTCGCTGACGCACATCTGGTAGTTTTTCCAAAACAGAAACACTTGGTACAACCTTCCTGATTGTTCTCCTGAATATTAAAGGTGCCCTCCTTGCACACGTCGCACGCCGACCCTTGGACATTCTCCTTACAGAAGCATTCTGCCGTGTATTGATCGCAGATGTTCCCAGTGGTCCCCCTGATGTCGCAGTCGCATTTCTCACAGTGCGGGAACTGGGAATATCCAGATCGGCACTTGTCGCATTGTCTTCCCACCACGTTCTCCTTGCATTTGCAGTTGCCATTCAAGAAGTCGCATTGCAAATCCCCGTCGATTACACCAAGAGGGGAACAGTTGCATTCTTCGCAGCCGACGATCGGATGGAACCCATAGGTTCCCACTTCGCATTGATCGCAACGTTCGCCGATAACCCTCGGTGGACAACTGCAAGCACCTGTTTCTGGCTCACAGAGGGCTGTGCTAGGACAGCTGCAAGGTTTGCAGTTGGGGAAACCATAGAATCCGGTTTTGCAGATCTCGCATCGTCTCCCAATAATGTTTGCCTTGCACGGACATTGTCCACCGAACTTTTCACACTCGAGGCTTATGGACCCATTGATGTTACAGTTACACGGCAGAGCACGATTGTTGTAATTGGCCGTTAAGGAGAATATCGAATCGCGACAGAAACCTTCCTCGGTGATGTTGATGTGGAAGTGGTTGTATCCGCACTTCTTGATAAACTCCTTCGTCTGATCGAACTGGATCTTCTTTAGGATCTTCTCGTTGTACTGTTCCGTTGGAATAACCAGTATATAATCCAGCCAGATACCTTTGCTATCGCCCTCTTTGAAAGTGATCATAAAGTTTTCGATCAATTGGAATCTGATGTTGCCGTCTTCTTGTTTCACCACGCTGCGACATCCGCTGTTGCTGGGACAGTGGGGAACGGACATCTTCGCTTCGTAGAATTTACCATTTTGCACCAACACGTCGAGCTCGTATTCCGGATAGTTTGGTTGATAGTATTGCACGACGAAAGTGTAATCTCCAGGCTGTAAAACTTTTGCGTGAATATCTACCATCGTATTCTTATCATCCAGATAAATTAATTTAGTATTATTATCGTAAATTCCAAATGGTCTATTCTCAGATTCGGCGATCGTGCTGCTGCTTTCGAATTCGATTTTCTTCGCGTCAGCCGCTCCGGGGAACTGACCTTTCACGCACTTTCCGTTCTTCCTAACGCATATAGATTTTGGTTTAACATAGTCCAAGGACCATCGATTGTAAGGAATAGCAACGACGGAGTCAATGGCAACGTTCGACGTTGGATCTCCGGTCAAGATCAAGCTGATATAGTTCGAAGGGAAATTCATCGTAGCTACTCTGCCATAGGTGTCGGTCACTACCTGTCTGCAGACGCTGGTGTACTTGCAAGGATACAGGGTAGCCTTTCCCTTTCCGACTGTATTTGCCTCTATCAAAAGAGTTGACGTGGCGTTCTCGTCTTTCGGCGTCACGTATGTAACCAACAGGACGTGCAGACCGGGTTTCGAGATCCTCAAGTCAAAGTGTATTACTTCTTGTCTCTCGTTGATCAATGGAACTTCCACTTTATCGATCTCGCGCAGGATATCTCTGTCCATAAAATATTCAGTCAGGGGGATTCTGACGTCGTTCTCGTTCAAGAAACCGCCAGCTCCGTGAACAGAGTCAAATATCGTCAGATCGGGGTAACCGTAGTGTCTACAGAGTCCCTTGTAGCCAACCTCGCACGGAATATTCACGTTTTGAGTTAATATAGTTGCTTCGTAATATTCGGATGGAAGCAGCACGAAGTAATCGAGGAAGAGGCTGTTCTTGGTGGCGATGCTAACGGACCAGTAGCCTGGATTCATAACCATAGCCGAAGGCAGGTTACCTTGAGGTCCTGCGACGGTCACAAACGATGGTTTTACGGTTGGCTTGAAATTGACCTTAAACTGTTGCTCTACCTCCAGCGGATTTTCCGGGGTGATAGTGATTGTTCCGAGGATCGGCTCGTTATTCGGATTCACGTATTTCAAAGCCATTCTATAGAGGGACGACTTTTGGATAAAGACATGCAGAATGATCTCGTCTTGAAGGGCGGAAAACACCGCGTATCCCTTCCAACTGTATCCCGGGAAGTGATCTTCGGTGAAACCGTAACGGACAGGGCTGTTGCTAGGTGTCCTTCCATCCTCCGCTTCGTATTGAAATTGATGAAGAGTCGGGAAATAGTGGGCTTTTAAGGGTTCCTTGCAAGTAAGACCAGTGACACGCGGCTGACACTGGCATTGGCCAGTTAGTTTATCGCATACCGAGTTTACGGAACCACCAATGTCGCAAGCACAATCTAAAACGACAGATTTACATAACTTGTATTCGTTGAGACGATGCATTCTGATTACTGGCGCGTAATATACGATTAATTACATACCTGTACAGCCGAAGAAGTTGCTCTCCTGAAGATTGTACGTACCGTCCACGCACTGATCACAACTCCTGTCGGTCACTCCAGGCTTACAGATACATTGGCCGTTCTTCGTGTCACACTCGCCGATATTTCCAATGACGCCCGGTATGTTACACTGACACTCTTAAAACAAGATAAAACGGCACGGAACAATTACCCTCGTCGCTTTATATTTCCTAAGATCGTATCTTGAAAATATATCGTCGTTCCATTTTTACCTTCGCAACCCTGAGGATTGTAAGGCTGTAAGTTCCAATAGAGCGGCTTACACTGGTTACAGATCCTACCCTCGACGCGATCCTTGCATTGACAAAGTTCACCGGCAGGCAAGGAGCCGCATCCCTGGAACGTTTCTACCACGCCCGCTGGGTCACAGTTGCAACCCTCGCAAGTGGGGAAGTTATAAAAGCCCTCTTTACACTGACTACACCTGCCGCCGTCAAAATTCTCCCGGCACTGACATTTACCCTCCGCGTCGCATGACGCGCCAATCGAACCGTGGCTGTCGCAGTTGCAGGCTACGATTGCGATAAAGGATTATCAGTTTCGGTAACGTCTTCTTGCCAGATGATAATAAGCTTAGTACGAGTTACTGCGATCAAGTTTACGGGTTTTTAACTTGACCGAAGCTGTATACTTTTCTTTGAGTCGGAGGAAAGAGAAACGCAGGATGAATCGTCGTACAAAGAAAGAAACGGCCTCCGACCGTATCGTATACGTCTTGCGGATACTTGGCGCGACTATAGGCAGCAGCGTTCTCTTACTACACCGTCGGAATCAGAGTAGGGGCGATACCGTAATAAGCTCTTGAGCTTGACTGAACACTTGATAGCTCATAGAGTAGAGATCTTACGCACCTATACATTCTGGATACATGTAATATCCGGGGCTGCACTGATCGCAGGTTCGTCCAGCGAAATTAGCCAGACAAGAACATTTTCCTACGGCGTCGCAGCTAATAGACGACGACCCTGTTAAGCTACAGTTGCAAGGCCTGCAATTTGGAAAACCGTAATACCCATTGATACACTGATCACATCTGGGACCGCCGTATCCTTTCTTGCACAGACACCAACCATCCGTTTTATCGCAAACTCCAGGTTCGGTTCCACGCGCGTCACAATTACAAACTAGACAAACAACGGCAACGTTAGATATTTATAACCAGCTCGTTTTAAAGTCCGTTTAAAGGCGTATTAATAATTAATATAGCACGGTTATATTTTTGGATACGCTTACAGGTACAGAGAGGGTAACTATAGTAGCCATCTTCGCAAATGTTGCACGTCCTTCCGCCATAATTATTCTTGCAGGTACAATTGCCAGAAATTACGTCACAGTTATCGTTGAGGGAACCCAAGGGATTGCATTCGCAGGCTAGAAATTTTTTAATCGATTATAACGCAAATTACGTTACACGTAATGAAATTCGTTGCGGATAGAAACGCGCCGGTTTACTCACGCAAACATTCGGGGAATTTATAGTAGCCCTGCTCGCAGTGGTTGCAATAATGACCGGCATAGTTCGACTTGCACGGGCAAGAACCATCTATAGCCTTGCAATGATCTCCGTGCGTACCATTGCTATAACACTGGCAAGGAACGCAATTTGGATAACCGTAGTATCCGTAGCTGCAACTGTCGCAATTAGGCGAAGTGTATTCTTTTCGACATTCGCATTTGCCGGTGGCATCCGCGCAATTTCCAGTCAGATTGAATCCGTTACATTGACACGCTATTGAAAAACGAAAACCAACGACGTAAATGATAATCTCTAATAACGTTTTAACAAGATCATTGGCTGAACGGAGTCGTGACTCACGTTGGCAAACGTCGGTCGCATTCAAAGGTTTGCTCCGCGGCCTGTAGAACATCGGTTTGCAACGATCGCAGTTAATTCCCTCGGTGTTGTCCCGACAGTTTTTACACACACCGCCGCCCTCGTAGTTACCGTGAATGTCCAATGACAAGTGTTTCTCGTCCACCTCCGTGTCGTATTCACACTCGTCCGAATGGCCGAAACAATTGCAAGCTACAACAAGTAACGATCTCTTGTCTCACGGAACAAAGTGACTTTCGGTTGTAAAGCGAACGAAAGAACGGGCAAGTAGTACGCGAAAAACGAAAAAAGTTATTCTCACGTTCGCAAGTGAACTTCTTAAACGCCGTGGACTGCCGCCATTTCTTCTGCTCAAAACCTTTGCAACAAGTCGCGCATTGCGCTCCACAAGTGTTATGTTGGCATCTGCAAACGAGTTTCTTCGGCATTTTTGGATCCAGTATATCGCAAGTATCCGCATGGCCATTGCACATGCACCGACCTCCGATGCTGATATCTTTGATGGAGTAGAAGTACTGAAATACAACAAATTATATATCTGTAACCGTTCGTTTCGTTTTATCGGGATAAAGTTAATCAAATTTCGGGAACACTTACTCTTCTGGTCACGGTCGGATCCTCCCGCACTAAAGACATCAAATGCCCCAGTAAATTTTTTGTTCTTAAGAAACGAAAACGAACATTCGTCGCACGTGTCCATTCTTGCAACAGGGTGGAATTGAAGTAATGTTTCGCGGATGGACGATTATTCAGAATCGAAATCGGTATCTCGCCACCCTCCAGTGGCACGATTTGAGAATATTCCGTGGTACAGATGACGCTGTCGTCCCTGGTGATCGGTTTGTAACTATCCACGCCGAAGTAAGTTAAACAATCGTTAGCGGTATCGGAAAAGTATTGCCAAGGCGTATAGGTCTTTCCATAATCTGTTGACTTTTCAAGCACCCAGAGTCCGGGTCTCGGCGAGTTTGCCATTTTGACGTACACGTATGCCACGTGAAATTCCTATGAAAGACGTTTATTACCAATCTTTATTCAAATCCAGATCAATTGGAAATCGA
Organism: Bombus breviceps; assembly: GCA_014825925.1. NCBI lineage: Eukaryota > Metazoa > Arthropoda > Insecta > Hymenoptera > Apidae > Bombus > Bombus breviceps. Next base: position 19,681,535 of record CM026185.1, read on the forward strand.
CAGGATGAATTTCTGTCTTGTGGGAAAGTAACGAAAGAAAGGCATAAGTAAGTTGAGGTTTTCGCTATTCTGTGAAAGATGGCGTTTAAACGTCGATATAATACGAGCCTTGTTTTCTCGCTACCTAGAAACAATACGTAAGCATAGGACTTTTGTAACAAGAACCGAGGAACATGTGCGTCGAACTCCGCAGTTTTTGGAACGTTGGATTCGTGCCTCCCCCCGTTTCCGGACACGTGGTCGAGAGTATACGAGAAGAGAGAGAGAGAGCGTTAACGCGGCGTAAATGAGTCGTAAGAAGTTGTTTGACGAAAAGACAATAACCCCGTGTACACGACAAGAACGCGTATCCATAGCCTATCGAATTCTAATTTCTCTTATTAGCTACCAATTTCTTAGCATATCGTGGATTTAATTTCTTCTGGTTTTCATTCTATTTAGATTTAGAAGTTGGATAATCGGATATCGAACAGATTGAACGAACGAAATGAACATCTATTCGCTGTACCACTTACCCTGCTCCCTGAAACCCGTGTTTTCTATTGTCCTCGGGAAATGACGCGAAGATAATTCTTTCCCGTTTCGCAGGAAAACGCCTACTGCCGTGATAAACAAATTTGTTACAGATAAAATACTTATTCCACCATTATTTCAGGCTCATAATTTCCTGTTGGTGTCAATTCTCTTACTTTCTGCTTACTCGTTTTTATTTCTCGATATCTGGTCGCTCGATTCGATAAAAATGGGAAAAAAAAATAACTGATCAAACATATCGTCTTTGGAATCTGTTATCTGTATTTCGTCGATCTCAGGTTCGCTAATTCGGCCACTTATCCGTGAAACATTTTGTTGAAATTCGCCATTTCGTTTACACTTACTTGCTCGAAATTGATCGTCAGATTCACTTCGTTGTACTTCATTCCTCTGGAAAGCGGCGGCGATTGCCACCAGGTTTCCATTCCATCGACTGCGTATTCCGGTGGATGCTTTTTCTCTGGGTTGTCCGCATCGCAGTAATCGCATACCTAGACATCGACAACGCTATTATCGTGCTTCCTCAAATTTTCAAACTACGTTCGAACGAAACGAATGGAAAATCCTCGCTCAACCATGACATCTCGATAGCCGACAGACGGACATACTCGCCGTTCATCTAGAGTAATCTTTTATTCACACCTACACACTCGTATGCACGTACGTCGAATATATGTATATTTATTAATATAAAGTTCAACGACCTAACGTATGTCCAAGATCTCAACGATACATAGAAATCGTGCGATCTTGAAATTGAAATAAAAATTCTCTGATTTAATTCTCCGTGTAACACGTTCGACTTTTAAACTAAATATCAAAATATCGACTAATATCAAATAATTTTCTACGGAGGTTTCTACGAACAGATTAGATTTTTTTAAGAATCTTTGTGGGACATCCGTGTCAGTTCGACCGTTCGGAATTTGAAAAGACAAGATGGTCAAGTGTTATCGAGAGGTCACTCTTATCTCGGTAACTCCTTATCGGCCCTCTCACTTCTAGTCTACATGGCATTTTCTTTCGCCCGCATAAATAGATACACACACGTAATGCCACAGAACCGACGAGTGGCCACTGACCCATTCGGGGATCCCGAATTTATGAATTGTCCGATAATATCAATTGCTCTACGATCTGTCCGCTGTTACAACGAAACGAGCGCAAAATGAACACGCAGAGAAAGAAAAAATAACATTTTCCGGTCAATGTAAAGACAATCGATCGTTTTAAATATTGCGCGACTACGAAATCGGTCATCCGATTTATTATTTCCTGCTTGATAAGGAGAACTCGGTTTTGCGATATACCACTACCAAGAAATACAAAGCCATTAACAGCGATAAAGATAAAATAATCGTGACCAGTTCTTCATTCACTACAGACCTGTATACATTTTTTAACGAATCTTACGAAAAATATTTACGATTTGCCAGGAAACTGTTCTCTCGCGTTGAAGTTCATATTACGATTATCCCCTCGCACGCATTACACCGATTCCAAGAAACCCTACTAAAGACCCTACTTAGATACCGATAAAATAGGATTCATCAGTGAATAGACGAATAAAATGCATAACTTGTGTATAATTTCACTGACATTTCTTCGTGTAAATAATTTGTATGAACTTCCCTTATCGCAATTCCAACAACGATAAGTTGATACGTGCATACTAAGACTAACATCTATATTAAATTACATATAAGCGATGATAAATCTTCATGCGTTAAAAAAAAATATGTATAAAAAAATATGTACACACACGCAATATAGATAAATATATATACTATATACTATATACTATATACTATATACTATATGATATATATTATAATATAGCGTCAAAAATGACGATTTACAGAGATTAGAATTCTCTTTAGTTGCAACGCTCAATTTCTTTTTAGGACTACAATCCTCTTTGCTCGCAATTTATAAAACCCTATATATATATATATATATATATATATATATATATATATATAGATATAGATATTTCGATTCCAGAAAGATGGAAAAAAAAAGTAGTTGAGTAAGCGGATGGTTGCCCAAAGAGTGATAAACTCTTGCACTCAAAGGACCAAATATAGATAAAATTTGGTTCGAGACCGCGACATAGCCTGTTCTAACTAAACGATCCAAAGCAAACGGCATGCGTTCTTAGATAAATATCAAATATCTTTCGTTTCGGTAAGAAACGAACAAAGTACATCGAAATTTTACGAAATATTTGCAATAACTAGTCTAAATCTAGTAATAACTAATCGGGACTTGGCGATTAAAATTTAAGTCCTTATTCATTATGTCTTTTTATACATTTTGCGATACCTTAAGGTACCTTCTCATTCGCGATTTAGATTACTAACTAAAAGAAAAAGAGAAGAAAGGCGGTTGTTAAGTAAAAGTCAAAGATATAGAAAGAGAACGCAGACGTATACCAACCTGACCCTGTATCAGATTAATGTCCTCGTGTTGATCGGCGTTCGCGCCGACCAGCTTGCAATAGAGTTCCGGGCCGGGGGTGTCGACGCCACACGTGGCTGACGCGATGATCTCCTTGCCCTCGGCTAGATTGAAATACGGCGGCGTCAGGATTTCGTTTCTCGTTTGGTGGACCAGCAAGCTGGCCAACGAAGCGACCAGCAACCACCTCGCCATCCTGACGGTGGACCGATTGAGCCCGCCACTGTCGGCACCTCTGGTGTTTCGTCCTTTAACGCGGCGTGTTTTCTTGAAACTATCGCGGCCCCTTTTCTCTCCTTCTCTGTCCCCCCTCTCACTCTCGTTCCTTATTCGGGAGAATGCGGCGAGAGAGACGCGAAGAAGTTGATGAAGCCCGGGCAGCTTCTCGGTGTAGACTGACAGGCCGGGGGTCATCGAGGACCGCCGATCTGTGGTAGAGGGGCAGTGGGGGTGGTGGCGACTCTAGAAGGATGGTCCACACACTTCGAAACCATATGCCATTCCGTGCCCCTACACACGTGCATGCTGTTTCTGCCCAGCAGTACGAACTATTGTCTACTCTTTCTCTCGATCGCCGAATCACTTTGATCGCCAACTGTACGTCTATTCGCGAACAAACCGGAGCAATAACGTTCTTCGAGATACCGATTTCAAGATACATAGCACATAGTTATTCAAGACGATTGAATCTATCAGTCGAAAACGCCTGGTTCTCTTAATTTCACGCTTGTATTTGTCCTTGGACTTGCAGTTTTAGGGGGTCTCGCGTCTAGGCGATTAAAAATTCTTCTTTCAAGAATCAGTTGCATAATATTTTTCAAAGAAGTCTAAATCGAAAGAACGTGGTTGAGAAGGAAGTCGTAAGAATCTTAGATTACGATTAATCTATTGATAACATTTTTTATTCACTTTTAGCTACTCGCCTATGTACAATATTTCGTTACGTACAAATGACGGTTTTACGGAATCAGTGTTCGTTTAACGGGCGAAAGAATTAAATGGTATAAGTACAGGGTGCGGGAAAAAAAAAAAAAAAGAAAAATTAGTGTAAAAATCACCATAAATAGCGTGATTCTACACCTTCGAATTGGTGGAAATTCGTAAAGAAGGTTTATACAAAATTCGTCTTAACCTTGAAATTCAAGATCAAAGATCTTTTATTACATCATATTTTGCTCGTCACGAGGATCAGGAATCTTAAATAGACCCCGTAGGTCGCGATCCAACCGCAACTCTCTTCGCAAAAATTGTTAAAGTTTCAATAATTTTCAACCTTCTCGATACGGCGCTCGTCCGTATTTACTTCACGGCTAAGAACGATTACAGTTAGTACTCATAGAGGTTAAACTGATTTTATTCGCAATATCCTGTGAAATTGCAAATATATTGCGTTTATTATCGGCGTAAACAAATAAATGGGGCCAAATAATGTGGTTCCCAATAATTCCTGCTCATACGTTGATAGCAATTAAATCTTTCCATCATTGCATGGATATTACTGTCAGCCCTCCTGTCATTCTGTTGACTGAGGATGCTGCTACTTCAAAAACTATTTGCATCTGTAAATAACACACGTTCCAAAAAAGCGTGCTTCGCGTTGTAATTTATGTAGTAGTTTCTAACGGCAAAAACTTCGTCGAGTATAGAATCATGCCACTATGATGGCTTGCACGCTTACTTTTTTCCCCGCCCTGTACATAGTGTTACAGGATTCTATTGACTTTCATTTATAAATATTGAGCAAGAAATATGGCACGTACTTTTGACTAGATTTGTTTTCATAACACGGCGCCACTGTCGAACTTAATTTTGTTTTGCTCGATGCCGTCTATAATAAATGGCGGAAAACATAATACTCGAACTTAAAATCACAGAGATAATAAAATTTCCTAGTAGCAGAATGTCTGCCGAATCCATCCATATGGTAAATACTCTTGCTGTAAACAGAAAACAATGTTTTCAATGTTTTCATTGGGAACGATCAGTGGAGAGATCAACATTTTTTTTCTTTCTTTTTTTTTTTTTTTTTATCTATAACTTACTTAAATTAGTAAATGCGGAAATAAACCAGGTAATCGGCGACACTGTGTCCGCATTTTTCGCTCGAAAAATGGCCACTAATTGAACGACTTTACTTGAGACAGAAATTGGAGTACACAGCGGCTGTCAATTACAAAACAAATTAATAGATGACCGAAGAGTTATCAATTAAGTTTTTTTAATTTATTGCTAATTAGTCAACTAACCGCTAAAATAGTAAGAACGACTTTCGGGATAAGTTGCATTGCGAAAGAGATACTTATGGCGATATAGAGTACTGAGACCAAAATTGAGAATGTATTTATTTTATTCAAGTACTTCAGCACTAGGAAGATTAGTATGTATTCTTGCAATAGAATAACAGGATACTCCAAATAAGATAGTATTGAGTAACCATTTGTAAAATTATAACTAGCCATCACGGTATAGCTGTAAGAAATTCAATGTCAAATTAAGCTTACTTGTAAAAGGCATTCAAAGTTTTTTAAATATATCTTTTAGCTAAGTTAAAATGCAAACATTGATGTATGATATACAAGATAAACTTACCTAGTTAACTCTAGCAGAAGGCCTACAACCGAGATTTGATCTGCTGATTTAGCAGTCAATAAATTCAAAATTTGAGGAATCTTTAATACAAAACACATGCCTATTGTTACAAGGCTCAAAAAATCTGCTAATAGTTGGAGTAACATATTTTCGTTTGTTTAATTTCTGTACCTGCGATTGAACATTACGTAAGAACTTCAGTTGTACTTTCAAATTTATTTGTTTGTTACATAGAATTTACATATTGTTACTTACATAAAATAATAAATAACAGATAAAAATATTAAAACAAAACTTCGCAAAAAAAAAAAAGAATAAAATACCCACTAATAATACTATTTCAAAATAAATGCTAAACTACTATTTGCACTAAACATATGATTTTAAAGCACTTATAATACAATTTTTGGCAGTTTTACACATTGTTTTATACAATTGCATTACTTTATACTTTTTACTTAACATGTTACAAACACGTTAATATAAATTTAACAAATTATAATATAATACTAATTTTTTTAACTTACTTTTTAATATTTAATCTCTATTCGCACTTTGCCTCACAAGTATATGATTGTACAGATACATATCTTATAATTACTTTGGCAATTGTTCATGCACACCTGTGCCATGCTTGCATACCTTTTACACTTGCGCAATTATACATTGTTGCAAGAAATACACACACGTAAATTAGAAATTAGAATGCATAATTATCAGTTGGAACAGAGATTTCTTCTCTGGTTGAGCGATCGAAGATACATTTACTCGACACGACAGCACCATCGATACCGTGTTTATCTGTATCAGAGAGATTTCCTCTCTGTCTGCGTTTAGTAGATTTTCATCTAGGAACTTTTTAAAACGGTTCATGTACAACAACTTTAAAAAGATTAACAAAAAAATAGTAGTGATGTAAAATTACTTGAAAATTAAAGAAAAATTTGTAAATAATAATAATAATAAAATGAATAATCAACACGTGACATTCAAGCAATAGAATATGCTAAATGCTTTACATATTTCTATCGACGCGTTGGAATGTCTCCAAAATTAATCAAAATTATTTGTTTGTGAGAATATTCGTTTTAAATTTGTCTTAAATTTGCTTTAAAATAATTGTAAAAGAAAGTAACAGGTTTTTATATTCTTATTCCTATGAATTGTATAAATAAGTATGATTTTGCATTAAACAAATTATATTTTATTTGTGAATGTTGGCCATTTGAAGATGTATGACTAACTACGTACATAAAACCATTTCGAATTGTGCAACCACATTGGTGGCTGCAGTTCCTCCTTTTGTGAAATGCATCGTCGATCCCGGAAAGTACTCGAATAGAAGTCTTCCTCGGCATGACAGACGGAATGTGGGAACGGAACTGACATGGAGTAAACTGTAACGTGAAGGACTTGCGTTTGTCTTTTAAATATTGATTTGTCTGTCGAACGAACATTATGTGACAACGATGAACGTTATTCTGATACTTTGCTTCGTTGACAAATATTACGCGAATGCGAACGAGTTGCAAGTAACCTAGCATAAGTACGTAAAATCCACTTCTAACTTTCGAAACGTCAAACGTAGTCCGCTACTATCTACGATGCAAACATCAACCTTGCCGGGATATTAAAGTGCTCATTGTACGGCATGTACCTTGATCAAGATATTTCGAATATTTTGCACAATAGACAGCTAAAAGATGAATCATACCAAAGGATATCCCAATTTCAGTCTGTACTAAGCCAACGTGGGTCTAAATTTCTTTATGAAGTGATATCAAGACATATTGTTTTTTTATGTCATATATCTTTTGACAGTACTAATGCTTTTCGTAAGAATATGTTTCTCCATGGATTCTTTCTGTTTCATGTACGCTCATACTATTCAATTTCCTCAAGAATATTTTATATGATTTACATAATCGAAGGTTAAACATTAAAAATTTATGAAACGTGAGTGTGTATGCGCGCGCGCGCGCTACATGTGTGTGCGTGTAAAATACATTTTTTCAAAAGTCAAATTTTTCGATTTTTTCTTTAAATAATGTAATAACATTAAACAAGTATATTAAATAAATATAATTATTTCTTTTGAATCATGGAAGAAAGATTTTTGTAACTGTTGTGTGGAGGTGTAAATTTAAATTACTCTAACATAAATCTGTTTTAAATGTCCTTTCAGTTTCTTATTCATAATGGACCATACGAAAAGTACAAGTACTTATATAAACATGAAGATCACGAGACACTCGCGTATTACTTGTAATTGCTATTTTCAGGTAAGGATTCTAATTCAACCGAGAAACCAAAATTAATTCATCAATTAGGCTGATTTATACAATTAACCAGTAGCATTTAAAATATTAATAGCGCTAAATATTAATAGTAATATTGAATTCTGCTATAATATTATAGGGGACAATGTGGAACTTCCAAAAATTTTGGCTACTATAAATCCTTTAACAAACAAATAAACTAAAATTATTGAGATGGACTCTCCACCGTCATGTTCGCTAAGCGCTACTGGACCCCTCAGTGATCTTGGTAGCAGTGGAATTGGAGGGTCCATTTCTAGCGATTCAGTTCGAGCACATCTTGCAATCGAGGTATAGCTTATTTCATTATTATGTTCATATTCGTACAAGACTTAAAGTACATATTAAAAGTACATATTTCAAGTTGAGCGAATAATTTACTTTTGTTTTAGATGCAAGAAAGCGATATAGAAAGTAAATCTTTATCGCAAGATTCTTTTGATTATTCAGATGGCATGTGTGGTGAAAATTTTAATACATTGAAAAAAGGACCAGGATGGACTGATGCTGATGGAAAACTAGAAGTTGAAGTGGTTGATGTAGCTATTAAACCTCCACCAGAATTTCAAGATAGCCCTTCTCCTCCTAACTCTGAATCTTCATCCGCACCGATCCTTAGCTATGCACGATTAATGAGGCAAAAAGTTCCACAATTAATAGACGATTATGCCGAAAATTTAGTACAGTCAATGATTGAAGAAGCACTAATAATATCTTGTAGAATATCATGGCCAGAAGGAAGAATAGCACCTGCAACAAATCATGTACCAGTGGTAACTCGTAGTGTATATAATCCAAAACGTCTTTGGGCGACAGATTTGTTGACACCTTCATCGTGTCAGGGAGCTACCACTTTAATTACACCATACAGCACTTTGAATCGTCCAAATTCACGATGTTCTTTAGCTTCTTCTCGTTTGTCCAGTTCTCATAATTCAATAAATACCTCAGGACTGAGTCACAAAGTGGATGACAGCAGTTTTATCACCTCTGCTATGTCACATGATGTTTTAACGACCAGTGAGATTAGTGATATGTACAATGTGCCCTTTGATTCTGACATTTATACTGTACCAATAGATGTAGTTAGACCTTTGCATGATCTTAGAACGCCGCAAAGGCCCAAACGTCATAGACATCATCGTAAAAGAAGAAGAAATGTATCTGCTAGTTCGCAGAGTGAATTAGAAGCCCATATTCAGCAAGCAAGGCATTATTGCGGAAAACCTCGAGCTATTACACACGTCATAAAATCACAGAGACTATTATCCGATGTATGCTGCAATGAAACTGGGAACGGAAAGCGTCATAGCGTTCCGGGCACGTCTGGTCGACATACGTCTCGAACATCTAATGGTCACATGCATAATATTGGTGAACCGATTCACATGACTTTACATGAAGTGCGTCAATATTTGCAAACGCTATACTCAAGCTCCAGTGATTCTAGTGAAAATAAAATTAAACGCGATAATAAAGCTCCAATAAGTCATACACCTGTACACCTTGCAATGCCAAAAGGTATTAGTGTAAATAATAACAATAGATATAGTAACCCGCATACAGATTCAGCGATGGATACTCCGATTTCAAACAAAAATAGCAATGGACTGATTCACAATAACAATAATAATAATAATAATAATAATAATAATAACAATAATCATAATGGTAATGTTAAGAAGCATAAAAAAAATTCATTTGTTAGTATTAAACATAAAAAGGTAAAAGATGAACCACATAAGGAGAAGGTCGATTCTGAAAGAGAGAAGATTAAGAAGAGCCAACGAAACTTCTCGTTAAATTTAAAGCAAACACTTTGCAATATCTTTAGATTCAGGCGTTTGGGTTCTCCGGACCATTTCGTAGAGAAAAGAAATAGCATTGTACAGGGTGAAATTGTAGAAGAAGAAGAGGGTGTTGATTCTGACCAACATGCTAATAATAATAATACTACCTCAGAGGTAGATTCCTCTGTACAAAAGCTACCTTTTTTTAAGCGTGCATTACCGCCGTTGCCGAAAAGCAATGGGCATGTAGGATGTGTCGAACAAGCGGAAGATGCGCTAACAACGATGGTATCTAAGTGTGAAAGTCCAACTTCTATACCACCACAAATGCCTCTACCTGCGCCAAAAGTCGAGGACGAACCAGCAGAAGATACCAGTATGGATTTTGCTGCTAGTATTGAGAAAGTAAAGGATGTATGTAATTTATACATTTTATTTCCTTTTTAAAGTTATTATATCATGTTGGGCATTAAGGTTGGGTATTAATTATTAAATTTTATTTATAATAGTATGGATGGTATTGGGGCCCAATATCCGGTGAAGCTGCAGAGAAAATACTGTCGAATGAACCAGACGGGTCATTCATTGTGCGAGACAGTAGCGATGATCATTATATTTTTTCCTTATCATTTAGACTTAACAGCTGTGTGCGACATGTAAGAATAGAGCACGATCAGGGTAAGTTTTATGTTTCTATTGATACAGTTTTTCTATACACCGTCATTTTTTAAATACAATTTCAATGTCATGTACATTGTATATGCAGGTAATTTCAGCTTTGGAAGTTGCACAAAATTCAAGTCTCATACAATTGTCGACTTTATCGAGAATGCGGTAGAACATTCACGTAGTGGACGATATTTGTTTTTTCTTCATCGACGGCCAGTGTTAGGTCCAATGCGTGTGCAACTTCTTCATCCAGTGTCAAGATTTAAACAGGTTCAAAGTTTACAGCATACATGCAGATTTGTTATTTTGAAGATGGTACGCAGGGATCTTATTCCCACTCTACCTCTGCCTCGGCGGCTCATTGATTACCTGAGCACGCCTCATTACTACAGTGAACAGTTAGCTGAACAGGACGATAGAGCTGAATCTCCTGTTAGTTCTTCAACTGGTGAATTAGAGAAGATTTGTTTCACACCACAAGGCCTATCGTGAGGTACAAATATATAATCTTTTGTCCTTCATTTTTGTGAAATACTTGCCAAATGTTTAGTATGTATGGTTTAAGATTTAAGATTTCACACAATTTCGTTCCATATGATTTTGTTAAAGAATATCACGATTAAATATGGGAATAACCTATTTTTTCATATATTATACGTTAAATTAAATTTGAAATATACAATTTTTATATCTGTTTGAAAAGAAGGGTAATCCGTTCCATGCAGCTCGTATATAGAAAAATATAGTTAATCGCATAAACGTACTAAACGAATTGGAAAACAAAAGGTAAATTTACTTTGAAGATAATTTTCAATCAGAATTCATATTGACACAATTAAAAATGCACAAGTAGATTGATATCAGATCTTGAATTTATGATTTTCTCATTTTGTCATAAAATGATTTCCAGAGCACTTATACAATAATCTCAACAAATTCTATGTTATCAGTTTTAATATAAGTTCCTGTTTTTTTATTTTAAAATACCTTTACAAGTTCATACGATGCAATGAATGTATAATATTCATATATGTATAATGATGCAAAACGGTGATCGAATAACTCCTTCTTGCGTGCCATATATCTCATACTACTCTGTTCATATAGACGTTAAAATCATAATGTTCTTTATTCATTGGTTTTTAGTTAATAAATTATGCTTTTGCCAGAGATTATTCAGTTATGCATTTCACTACTTTCTGTAAAACTTTAAGATATGTTTTTTTAACGTAAATAGAAAGAATATGAATATAGTTAATCTACATCCTACATTTGACGTTCCGCTTTATTGAATGATCAATATAGAGTCAATAAATAATTTTAAATATGATGCACATGCAAGCAATTATGGAAAGATGCTGGTAGACTAACACATTATATTAAGGTATAATCCGGCGTATATAAAAATCAGTTATATCTGTCAACTGTAGAAAATCTCAATATTAATCAGTTCAACATGTTGTTATATCGTGTTTTAAGTTTAGAAGTAGCTGCCACAGACTGATTAACTTAGACAAAATATTCAACGAATTAATGGAATCATAATATAGTATAAATATTTTCATTCAAGCATCAATCGTATTTTTCCGCAAATTATTATCATAATCATTTCCAAGAATAATCTTTGGATGGAACATGTTTTTTTTAGATTGCTTTATAATGTAAATATTTTTGTGTACATTACTTGATTTTATAGAATAATTAAATCGCCAGGAATTTATTAATATCTGGCACATTAGATATATATATATATATATATATATATATATATATATATTTTGTGATTCTTTAATTCTATAAAGGATAATTAATATATGACGTGCAATCTTTTAAATGTATTACACTTGTTTGCATTCTTTATAGCCAATTTTAAAATAAGGTTTAACGATATCTACCTTGAAAGGGTAAGAGCTTCTTTGTTAAAACTGATTAGCGACTGGTGCTATATAAAATTATAATAAATTATAGAATTCTGATCCCTTAAATTATACAGTTGAATCAAGATAATCGAAGTCACTGTTTATTCTTGTGCTCAGATAAACTTAGCAAGATTACATCGTGCAATGCACTTGATCGAATTTAGTTATATTATTATATATCTAATTCTTTGTAAGTGACGGTTTTACCTATGTAAATGACTTTTTTTTTAATTTGGATAAAGTTCCCGAAACTTACATTCTCGAATTATATTTGATTTGCAATTATTGCATAGATTTTAGACTGTAGCTTAATACTAAGAATTTATATAAGTCAAGTGAAAAGTTTTCAATTTACAATTTCGACTAACCAAATCGAAAAGTAGAAAGGAGCTTCAGATAAGATTTAGTAAACTGTAATGATACATATTTTTATTTTTGTCCCTTACCTCTGAAGAGATGTATAAACTCATCTTCAGAAACAGAGACATTACTTTGATAAATTTTGTATTGTGTAATGTTATACAGAGCTCGCTATGAAGCATTGATATAAAGATAGATTTTTCAAGAAAGGTGAAAGTTTTTATACAAAATGTGTACTGACTGTTACTAGAAAAATTTATTAACGAATCTTTGTTTTACTTTATCTTTAAATTGCTTTTCCTGTGCAGCTTCATGAATCATGGAATAGCAAGGGCCACATATACATACATATTGCTCAGAAGTTTTTGTTGCACTTTCGTGAACTTTGCAGTACTAAATAAACAAATTTTATACTCAATATTCACGTGGTAGATTTTGCAATATAATTACTATTACCAGATTGTCTGACAAGACTATGTCTAAGGATAAATCTAAACATATGTGAAGCATGTGCGTATAATTAATGGTTAAAGGCACCATGATACCTCAGCCACAGTGGCAGGTATATAGAGCAGAATTAGTACCATTTTATAACAAATGTATTTTACATTAATATAAGTTGCACATATGTATTCTTGTGAAGAAATTAGCATTATTGATAAAATATCAATACTTCATTTGATTATGTTTCACTGCTATTAACATCAACATTAAAAAAAAAAAAAAGAAAAAAAAAATACGAAAATTCTATGCCAAGTGCTATTGGATGATACAATATATATATGTTCAAAAGATATTTCTTTTATGTGATTATATATAAGTAAGCGTGGCATTAAATAACAGCTTTGTATTTTTATAATGTCTCTCCAATGAGGATATGTAGAAAGTAATAAATTTAATTCTACATTTTTGATACCAAAATGTGATATTATCGTTAATGTTAAAGTTTGCAATTGACCGTACATTTTCAAGACAAAGCGTTCTTTCATGGTATTAAAATATTCTTGAAGGAGTATCCTTTTAAATAGTAAATCTTCAAATCTGATTACGAAAATGTATGGTTCAATTTAATATTTAATTAGAAAATTATTATAACAGATCTTTCATAAAAAAAAGAAGGGAAATGCACTTGGCATAGAACAATAATTTATTTCTTATATGCCAAAGTTTATAATTGTATTCAAAGTATAACATTAATTTATCAATTAAGATATTATGTTAAAATACACGTTATTTATGTATTGTTCTAGAACGCTGTTTTAGTCCACTATATGTACATATATTTGTATATGTATATTCGGTTTTGCAGAATTGTATAAAAATAAGTAAATGTATGCAAAAGGTACCATAACAAAAGTAGAAAAGTTAAAGGTTACTTGTACGAGTTATATTTCTGAGACACGCGATGTTGTACTTTGATTATAATGTTCCGATATATACAATTTTTTATTATTGTTTATTATAAATAATTGACAAGTGCTAGTCATAAACATTGCGTCTTAAGTTGGAGTTCAGTATTGTTTACTAATAAATATCAATTTACTTCCAAATATTTGTATTTATTTTTTTATCTTTTTCAAAGATATAATCCAAACATATTTTTAATAGAAGGGAGCGCTAAAACTATGTAAGTTCTTTGTTGTTATTTTAATAATTATTCTTTCATAAATTATGATTTTATATTCTTCAATTTATTTATTCTAGTCTAATATAATTTATCACCAAGTTCGATGGCTATTAGAGTGAAGGATGCATGATAATCAGAAACCTATCACAAATCTTTCAATTTTGTAAATATTCAAAGTAATATGAGGTATGCTTTCCAACATGCACAACAGAAGTGTGCATGATTTATTGAAACATTAAGACAGATGTATTACACTACAAAAAAAAAAGGAAAAAAAAAAAGGAAAAAAGAAGGAAAAAGAAAGAAAAAAAGGACAATCTTCGTTTACTTTTATGATAAAAGAACTTTAAGTTTAAATTCAAAAAAATATCCTACTTTTATAAGCCCTTTTCATCTACAATTAAGTTTCTATGATTTTGTAACGGTAACATTAATTTTACTATAAGTTTTAAATGTACAAATTTCGTTACACTCCACAAATATCTATAATGTACTCATCCAAAATGTTATTTCAGCTTCTTTTTGTAAATATTTTTCAATATCACAATAAAATGATTTAACAGAGAATTGTTTAGTACTATGTTCGTAATTGTAATACATTCATTATTTACATAGTTTAATTATACGTAATTTGTAATTCATTTGCACAACTCAGATATCCCATATTTATGAGCACAAGAAAAAGTTTTGTTCATTACTTCATCAACTAATTCAGTCAAAGGTACTCTAAGTGTAAACAAATGCCTATGTATTTGATTATCCATGTTTGTACGGCAATGTTGAAAATAAAATACATTTTTTAAGACTAATATCCTGAGTTGTTAATTTGTTTTTAATTCAGTACTTTCACCGCTATTACACATGACCGTAAAACATGTTTGTACGTACATATCACATTCCAATAAAATTTTAATTCAAACATAATATGTATTTTACACTGAATCGTATGATATTTTAATTACAATTTTGTTTCCAATAAAGTATTGAACATCTTAATTTAAGGTGGAATACCAAGTGTTTTTCTAACTAGCTTTTGGGCGATTTTTTCAAATTCTGCGCGATCTTCTCTCCACATTTTAGCCGCATCAACATTTGCTCCACTTTCATCATTCGGCTCCGCTAACATACTTACCACACTTAACAATATCTTTTCTACACTTTGAACCGGACTCCACCTTTCTGCGCTGCTTTCATAGCCCATAGGATCATCACCGGGTGCATGTAATATACTTATACATACTCTACCATCTGCATAAACTAAAGAAAGGTAAATTCTTGTTAATTTTTGGGGATTCGTGATGAATCAACATAGTAATTTGATATTTCAGTCAAAAAAAAAATCTTACTATTTGGATGGAACATTTCACAAGTGAATTGCATCTTTGGCGGACTTAGTGGGTAATCTGGGGGAAATATAAGTTTTGCTGGAAAGACACCACCTTCAAAGCATGTTCCTTCTGGTCCACTGTAAACATGCATTTTGACGTTCAACTTGTAAAATTCAAAAGAGGGTGGAAATACGGGGCAGACATTTTATTATGAACACGTTATGCATAAAAACGAATTTTTGCGGGTGAAGAAAGGATTTTTATAAATAAAAAAACAAATTTTCATTGCTTAAATACGTACGTGATTAAGGCTTCCCACTCGAAAAAATTTTCTTCATTTATTGGACCAGCGATAATACCTTCAGGTGGATTTAAGGTTAACTCTGCAAGTTATGCAGTACTTATTATATTATCGTTTAAAATCAAATGGAAAGAATAGCAAAAGGAGAAGTTTTATACGATTTCTTTAGTGTAGTGTCAACTGCAAGAAATTAAATTTGATTCTCACGTTTGTACTCTGCCATCAATCGTCTCAGTGCAGAACCCGCCATTGTTTTGGTCATAGAGGTTAATGACGGTAATTTAATGAAACGTCAAAAATTGAATATTAGGTTAAAGCTGGTTAAAGTAAAGAGAGAGAGAGAGAGAGAGAGAGAGAGAAAATCATCAACGCATTTATACGAAATTAAAGAAACAATTCATCGTTTTATATCTTATATTTTATATTGTTTCTAGACTGGAACAATGACAATGTAAAGTTTTAAATGGCGACAGAAGAACATAAATATTTAGCAGATATTATAAAAAATACACATGCCACGTTGCGACAAGAAGCTCAGGATTACGGGCCTGAGATTGCATGGAAACGACATATACGCCGTAAAGACATTTTGCAGGTTTGATTAATCTCTTTTTATAAATATCGAGATAAAATAATAGTAGTATTCGCGCGTAAGATATTGTAAGATAACCTTATGTATGTGTTTTAGAAATATGCTTCTTGTATGGAAAAATTGGCAACTATCCACTGGATGGAAAATAACTTAAACACCAAGAGTTCAACGTATTCGAGAATAGAATGGATCAAATATCAATGTGAAGAATATTTTTTAAACGAAGGAAGACAGAAATATGATTTGAGAGAAGAAGATATTAAACTGAAAATAGACACAAATTTATCAAAAACCGAAGTTGCCGTAAATTGTAATGTAAATATTAAATGTAAGAAAAATCAAATATTGGAAAACTTCGATAACGATCTTCAGAAATCAGTTCAAAAGATATTATTATTGGATGTAGGCAGTTGTTATAACCCATTCGAAGGTCTAGATATATTTGAAGTAACTGCAATAGATCTAAGTGGTATACCAGATAAAGTTCTTTGTTGTGACTTTTTAAATGTTCAAATCGGACAAGAAACATTATATTCAAACGATAAAGAAGAAATTTTGCAATTGCCCGAAAACTATTTTCAGGTAGTTGTATTTTCTTTATTTTTGGAATATTTACCCTGCCCAAAACAAAGATATTTATGTTGTAAAAAGGCCTACGATTTATTGCAACCAGGTGGTATCCTTTTTATCATAAGCCCTGATTCAAAACATGTTAGTGCAAATGCTAAGATCATAAAATCATGGAGATACGTTCTGAGTAAATTAGGATTTATGAGAATAAAATACGAGAAATTGCAACATATACATTGCATAATATTCAGAAAATGCGTGTTCAAACATGTTGGATCAAGGTGGGCGAATTTGCAAGTATTGCCGCAGGATGATCCTTTATTTTTAGATGATACTTCAATTTATATTCCACAAGATTTCCGAGATGTATCCAACAAAACCAAAGAACGAGATAAGCAAGAGTACGATACGAATGAAGTAATGACTATGTTCAATGAATTACCTTTTGAGCAAATGTAACAAGCAAGATTAACGATTAATTTTTATTTTAAAAAATTGTAAATATAATTGATAAAGAATTGCGGCAAAAAATAAATATTGACATTTTTAACTAGTTTTGATGAATCTTATTTTTATTTTTCCAGATTGTGTCATGTTAATTCTAGTGACGGAAATATTTTATGGTAACTTTTTTTTCTATGTTATATCTAGTTATGTATAGGGACATACTTTCATATAATTTCCTAGAATTCATCTTATTCATTTTACACGCCATTTTGAATGTTCTTTTCTAACTTCTGTTCGTTAGGTGCACACGTGGTGAGATTACTTTTACCGTTTATGATATCTGGATATTGTATTTTTTATTAACTGTAACGTCTAATAAGATAGATGGATCAAGTATTTTGTTAAAAGAAACCAAAGAATTCAGCAAACTTTTCATAAATCGAATAGGAAATATTTTATTTTCTTTGATCGCTGTATAGGTTATCATACAAATGCCAATTTTCATATTTATGCACGTACGTAGATAAGATTAATGGAAAATTTTAATACAGATAATTCTTCCAGATCGTTCACAATGTCGTCCCATTTAAATTGGATGATTATTCGCAATAATAATGCATTCCTTTTGAAGAAACGTAACATTAATAAACCATTTTCTACGGTATTGTATTACATATACACTGTTGTATGATTGAACAATTTTCTTTTCGCAGCTAGTGACTTTCATGAGAATTTATAATTTGATGTGTGATATAAACTTTCAGGAACCAAATAATTTGAACAATTTGAGTAGCTACCGTTATTCTGGTTTGATTCATAGGAAAAGCGTAGGTGTTGTTGATACGGCTGATAAAAAAGGATTTACCGTAGTGTATAAAAAAGCTAAAGCTATGAACAAGCCTGCAAAAGCTACAGTTAGGTGTACTATGAAAGCCGGAGCCCGTCGTTCTCTATATAAGTTGAAGCGATTGCTTACAAAGAACAAGTATCGCGTAGACCTTACAAAGGTAAATTAATTTGGAATAAGAAGTAGAATATATTTATAATCTATTTAAAAGAAGTTTTAATACACGTAATATTTTCAGGCTGCCTTGCGTCGCGCTAGTGCTGTGTTACGTTCTCAGAAGCCTTTACCTGCTAAGAAGACCCGTACAACCAAAAAGGCTGATTAATTTGTGTACATTAATAAATATACATTTTAATGTAAATTTACAGACATGACATATACTGTGAAGAAGATTTATTAATTTATTAATTATTTCACCAAGATGTAACTAATTTAGTTGCCTACGATAATTGCCTTTTATCGGAAGAAACATAGATACTTTAATTTTAATTATAGTATTTCTTCTTTACAGTTATATCCAATATATTATTTATTTAAAAATTCCTATTAAAAAGATTTCACATAGATAAGCGTAAAAGATCGTACGTACATTGTGAAAGGTGAGTTGTCTATTCCGATATTCGGTTTGGAAAATATGTTTAAGTTGATATTGTTTATTTTAATTACAGAATTAGTAAATTGCTAGGATATTAGGAAGCCATTTTTACTTAGGTGAGTCGCATCGTTTTTTCGTTTCGTCGGCTTCGACGACTTGTATATCTCGTACACGACGATTCTTTTAACCAGCAAGATCGATGATTGCCATGGTTAAATTTTGTATTTGCTATCTGAAATATATGTTGTGGATATTATTTATATGTAAGCTTGGATAGAGCAATATCATTAATATTAACAATATTTCTAGGTTTAAATGCAAATGTACTTGGTTGTTCCGCAGCGTCCAAATCGAGTGAGTACAATTTTTAAATATTACGTTAATTAGCTTTCTCTGTGAGGTAACGTTATGATGAAACTTCCTAACCACCAAGATCTATGAATGCCGTGATTAGTCACAGTATTTGCTAACTGAAATGTATAAATGAAAATATTACCTTACAAAGATAAGAATATCGTTATTATTAAATATAAATCGTTTCAGGTTCATACGCCAACAACGCTTGCGGAAGACAATTATAGTAAAATGTAGGTATAACGTTTTATTAATTAGATTATCTGTTATTAAGCTACGAATGATGAGATCCTGAACCACCAAGATCTATGAATGCCGTGATTAGNTCACAGTATTTGCTAACTGAAATGTGTAAATGACAATATTATCTTACAATGATAAGAATATCGTTATTATTAAATATAAATCGTTTCAGGTTCATACGCCAACAACGCTTGCGGAAGGCAATTATAGTAAAATGTAGGTATAACGTTTTGTTAATTAGATTATCTGTTATTAAGCTACGAATGATGAGATCCTAAACCACCAAGATCTATGAATGCCGTGATTAGTCACAGTATTTGCTAACCTGATTAATTCGTACGAAAAAGTAATTGACAGGAAACGAGAAGTACAGTTAATATATTTTGTGTTTTGTCTTTTTTTTTGTTTAGACGATTGGGAACCAAGGATGGTGCTTAAAAGATGGTGCTTCGCAAGGCAGGTAAGGAATTTATTTATCCATGTTCAAAATTAAATGATTTTCGCCTTACATGTCTATGCCGTCGTGATGATTCTATCACCAAGATCTATGAGAGCCATGATTTTGAATTTGCTACTTCTAAACATAGCGTATTTGACTTAATTATCGTACTTAGATAAAAGAAACGGTAGAAGTATATGTATTTTTTATATTTTGTGCAGGTTAATGATTGTAGGAGGACGACGG
Source organism: Bombus breviceps (assembly GCA_014825925.1). Lineage (NCBI taxonomy): Eukaryota > Metazoa > Arthropoda > Insecta > Hymenoptera > Apidae > Bombus > Bombus breviceps. Next base: position 19,701,763 of record CM026185.1, read on the forward strand.
ATACTTTTGGACTGAAGTGAGGATACGAAAAAGAATAGCATAATAATATAATAGTACGATATAGCAATTCGATATATGTTTATTTTACATATGCTAATAAAAACATAGATGATAAATGCAGCTTTCTTTTTACTTTTTCCTCTTTTAGAATCGTTACGCGTAGTAGTAACAGCTTTGTCGAAACAATTTGTCGAAAGTGGGACGGTTCCTTCTTCGGAATTATACATTTAGAGAGATCGCGATACGATATGATGACGGCCATCAACTTGTTCGGTACGACGCTCGTCTGCCGCGCAGTGTCGTTTGACGGCAATCGTGACATATATCTAAATTAAGCGAAATCCAATAATTATTTAAATTGGGAAATTGCACATTAGTCGAGAGACAGTTATAACGAAGTGTGCAGAAAGGCGAAGCAGGAGGACATAAACAGTCGATTAAAGACGAAAGTATGTATGTATGTATGTATGTATGTATGTATGTATGTATGTATGGTTTTTACGATTGGCGATTTTAGTCGACGCTCGACCGTGAGCATATAATCAGGACGATATATTCGGCGGCAGTCGACTCTCGTACCGACGAGGTTAACAAGATTATAATTTGATAGTTCATTTTTGTTTCTTATTTTTATTAAAAAGCTCTTGCTTCTTTTATTACTGGACACATTTGAAATTCCATAAAGAATCGAAGTAGATAAATTACATAAAAACTGTATTTAAATTTTACCCGATTATGCTAAATATAACGTATGATATGGAGCTGAGCAATATTAAATTTCAAAGTAAAGGTAACAATGGATTTGTCTTGAACTGTTTGATCAGATTTATGGAAGGTTCGAGGCAAATTAGTACATTTAATTTAAACAGGTTAAATGCCGATTTAATTAGCGAATGACGGAAACGTAACGGTAGTTCTTATTTTAGTATGGTTCTCCAAGGAATGAAAAAAAAAAAAAATAGTTTTTGAAAAATGATACCGATAATCGACTACGCGAAAGATCCGTCTGATTTCGATTAAGAAAGATTGATCGAAGCTAGTACTTGTTAGCAATCATCGTATTTCTTACAAGTATAGACAGCGATAAGTAATTTCGGTAACTAACTCGAGAGCAATTCAGCTTAAATAATAATAAGTAGAAGTTTCAGATTACTTATCGATTCTTTTTTCTCGTATTCGCAGAATATAAAGCGTTTCGTTACCGTTGGATCGAAAATAAAAGAGTTTCGATTGCGATGCCCTTCTTTCCCAACAGTCGTATAATTTTCGCAAAAGGCTGGAATATTTGCGCGAAGAATTTCAATTTCGTGAACCGGCGGTGGCTGGATGTTTAATACTTATTCGATATCGGCTTAATATCACATCTTGGTATTAGCATTTTATTAATGTTGGTCACGAGCGAAACGGTGGGGCTCTTTGTTCGAAACCTCTCGCAAAGAAAATAGTTTGCCGAGTTTGTACCTACGTACTAGCGTTCGTGTTTTATTAAAAAGAATCGCTGCTACGTTCTCGTCGTTAATCGGATTCGTTCGCGATTCCTTTGACCATGTTCGATAAGGAAACTCTGCTTTCGTTAACATGTTTCGAGGGAATGTGTCGTAGCCCGCGAAGGAATTTCATATTCTACGTAAAGATTTCAAGAGGGACGTTTGAAACTGGTAACAAAGTATCGATGACGCTGAGTAGTGCCGTCGTCGCGAACCAGCGAAGGTTCGTCTTTTAAACTTTCGAAGGTCTTTATACAGGAATGTTCGAGTCTTGGATCAACGGAACTCTATTTTCCACTTACGCGTTAGGCGTACCAGGACCATTTCTATTATCCTTCGATCCCGTAATAGGCAGATTCAGCTACGGGATCACGTAGTGGCAAGGCTGAAAAGTTGGAAGAGAAGCGTCTCGCGTTTCTTTTTTCCCTTTCGCCCCCTGAGGAGAGTTTAACGAGACACCACTTTTCATAATTCGAGGAACGAACTCTATCGTTTTTCCGACGAGGAGCGCGCGCGAGCCTCGATCGATTTTCTTAACCGTCTTTTCTCCCGTGCCTTGAAGCTGCTCTCGGCCGCAAAAGAAAGAAAGAAAATAAGGCTGCAATGACAGAAGGTTTCACGGTGGGGCAGACACTGCTGCCTGCCTGCCACGAGCACTTCCAACCTTCTACCCTATAGCCAAAGAGTATCCGGACTGCGAGTACGACGAGGACGGACGGATGGCAGGTCGGCGTGCGAAAAGAGGATGGAACATTGAGATGACGAAAAGAGCCAGGGAGAGAGTACGACGGAGAGACGTAGCGATAGAAAAAGAGAGAGAGAGAGAGAGAGAGAGAGAGAGAAAAAGAGAAAAGAAGCGCGAAGGGAGGAGGAGAAATGGGAAGAAGGGACGAGAGAGGAGGACGGACGAAGATGTAAGTAGGTGGAGTGGTGACAAAAACTGAGAGGGAGAATTGGTAAGGGGACAAGAATCGGTGGAAGGAAGAAGGAATGGAGAAAAGGGAGAAAAGGGAGAAGAAAAGGGAGAAAAGGGAGGAGAAAAGGGAGAAAAGGGAGAAAAGGATGGAGAGGTTAGGCGGTGTTCTGGTAGACGAGGAAAAAAGAGAAGAATCATGAATAATGCAAGAGTGAAAGCCGGTTGAAACAATTGCTGGGCGTCGCCCTACTCCTGAAATTACATCATCAGATTTTCCGCGAAATTAAAACATTATATATTCCACGCTCTCAGGGCTCTCTCGCTATGGCCACTCGTCTTCTTCTCTCGGACGTTACGCTACTGAAGTGGTTGCCTATGACGCGGGCGGACAAAAATCGTCGATTATGCACACGTTCGCGCGGCCGGATCGCGGTAATATCTTTACGAGCCAAGCGAAATATCCTGAAAAGAAGTTGCCTCGAGTTACGAACCGCTATTCGCGCCTTGTTCTCATCGATTTTCTTTTCCTTTGATCGTTTATTTTAGTATCTCTTGTATTAACGCGTAAAAGATCAAGGTAATCGCAGTAAGCGGAGACTAAAAAAACCTTCGAATTGGCACGTTTAATGACCATCGTTACGAGTTTGAACGATAATCTTTATACGATCGACAACAATTGGACGCTTAGGAGAAATTACACATTATTTCACGTTGCATCGCGTAAACTTGCGTTCCTTACCTGCAAGGTTCCAAGGTTCTAGGCTGGCGTTACGCGTTACGCGTTTCGCGGAATGCAATTTACCAAGGTATTCGAAATAAGTTAAAGATAAGAATTCTCCTGTAAGTAGTATTATGCTGGATCTTCGTACCGTGCGGTGTCCCGATGCCCGCGAGCCCGAAAACTTTCACCAAATATCGAACGATTCACGGCCGGAGGTGTGCAAGTTGGTTCGTTAGGCTATTAGGAAGTTTCCCAGCTACGTGGGAAACGATTTCTGCCTGTTTATCGTTTTCTCGCGCGCTTAAACGCATCTTTAATTCTTTGCGATTTCAAAACATCCGCTTCGAACTTTAAACGTTTTCGACTCACAGCCTTGACATTCGATGCACCGTTGGACCGGTTTCGCTCGGAAACGAGCTTCGGAAATTCACGATGTTAAAACGTGGAATACGAGGATTTTGTTTAAACTTGGGACTGCGGATAGCGAGAAATACCAATCCTGCCAACCAGCGATTTGTCGCGCGTGTCTTCGCTTCGCTGATTGGAAAGCTTACCGCGATTATTTCACCGCGATGAAAAACAACGATCGCCGTAAAACTCCTAAACGAATTTCGAACGTGATCGATTATCTCGTAATACGGTGTATCAAGATTCTGTGAATTACGTGTTTACAGTCACCTGATTTTTATTGGGCCAATATTTATGCGCGAGATAAAACGCTGCTTATTAACGCAAACAAGTTATTAAAATATCGCGTGATTGCGTTCTATTCGATGACGTATTTTCTTCGAATTTATGCGTTATTTTTCTAGCGAGAAAATCCAGATCGATCGAAAAGCGAGATCGTTTCCGAGTAATTCGAACGTCGACTATATCGCTGGCATGTTAACAGAGGGTGTGAGTAAAAAAATATGATTTACGAGCTATCGAATCTTGCGGTGATTCCCAAACGTTTACGACGAGCAAACACTCACAGATTTATGGACCGATTGGCCAGAATTATTTATTATCCGTAATTTGATAGAAATACAACGACGTTCAGGGGGCAAACGCTGATCGATTGTTTATATAACTAACGGAGCATTTGACTAATCTCTCTAATCGCGCTATTACGATTATTGGCGCAGTGTGCGTATTAGGACAGAACTAGCGGTTGGCTTTATCAACCGACTAAATATACATAATACAATAACAAATCCGCGTGCGCCTACTTTACCGCAGCGTGCTCTTAACTTTACTACGAACAGATAGTTTAGAGTTTACAGCGATACACATATTTGTCGAGAAATTAGATTCGAGCAATTTACTGCGCGCGCTATTAATAACACGCGATGTAAATAATAACGGAAACGATTTTGCGTATACGTAACCGAAAATACGATCTAGAGAAGGATAGAGATACTTGTTGAGAAATAGAAAATTTCATTCGCATGGTCGACCTTGCGATTTCGTAAAGCGCTACGGGATGTGTATCGATGGGACTGGGCCTATACGTATAAAGCGTTCGATATCGCCAAGTGGAATACACGAAAATATCGATGGAGATTGATAAAATATTGACACTGCATTAGGGAACGTGAGCGAGAAAAAGGGCGCCATTACTTCGCTAAACGCTACATCGAACGTCAACGTCGTTCGATGTACCGGCGAAAAAGTAAACTAAAATCGAACGTTCACCGTAAACATCGGACGAGACGTTTATCCCTAGCTTATACGTCACGCGTAAATCCGTATCGATATTATTTCGCGAGTTTTCTTCGTTTTATTTTTATTAGAAAGAGAGAGAGAGAGAGAGAGAGAGAGAGAGAGAGAGAGAGAGAGAGAGAGAGAGAGAGAGAGAGAGAGAGAGAGCGATCTATCGTCCGTGTTAGCTCGATCGAGACGTCGAGCACTGTCGATTTATTTGCAAATTACGGTCACTAATCTGGCGCTAAAGGGAAGCAAAGTTTTCTAGATGGTCGTGTCGAAGAGCGCGATGGTGAGCGCGCTTGTACACCCGACTCACACCGACGCGCTCCACCGAATCCCTGTTCCACTCTATGACCCTTGCCCGCTACCTCAATGGTGTTGATTGCTTATCTGAATATGCATAATCGTGGCGATAATGACAGCGCTCGGCCAAACTTCGGATGCGTCGCGCATATGTAACTAGAGAGCAATTCCCTTATGCCGTATCCACCGGATCTGATCGTGGACAATGAAACGGTTCCGGTAGCGTTGCCGGCTGTTACGCACCGTTTAATCGTTTCGAGCAAGTTAGCTGACTCGGTGTCGTTCCTTTTCGTTCCAATTTCCTCCGATTTTCGTTCCGCGTACGAACACGCTCGTATCACGTTTGTCTCTCGCTGCTTTTGTTTTTTTAAGTAAGACGAACGTTTCGTTTCGAGCGTTCGCCCGAGAGTTCCTTACTCAGTGTTCGCAGACACTCGAGAATCGGATCGAAGGATAAGTTGAAATTACAAATTCGAAAGTTTCCCGATCCTGCATTTCAAGTTCGAGCGGTCTCGAACGTCCTGAACGTTCGTTCGCCGCAGTTCCAAGTGCGTCCGATTCGGAAAAACTGACTGGACGCTATCTCGCGTGGGTTGCGGCTAAAGGGACGAACTCGAGAACGTCGATAACCTTGTTTTCGGTGGTTCGCCGAATTTCACATCGACCGCGAAGTCTCGCGGTTTCTCAGTTTTACGATATCGCTCTTGAGAAACTAGAGAACGCTCGAACGTTCCCCCTGTTTCTCGAACCCTCTGTTCCTTCACCGAAGATAACGCGAACTTTCGAACGAGACGTTTTATTTCAAGAGACGCGAAGCGAGTCAAGTTCGCCTGACAAGATTAGTTCTGCTTTGAATAGGTACGTCCGGTAGTTTTGAAGGAAAGGCGTCGAGGCTAAGATAGGCGTGACAAAGAACGAGTGGACAAACAGCAGACGTAAACGCCAGGAGGAGAGTATCGAACGAGACGAGCAAAATACTGGTACAAGTCGCTACGCTGGTTTTTCATAGAAATGTTTCCCATAGAAATATCTAGGAGAATGAAATACGCTTATTTCACTTCGTAGTCCCTTGATTCGTTTAAGCTTATTCCATGTTCCCTATATATATATATATATATATATATATAAAAAAGAAAAAAAAGAAGAAAAAGAAGAAAAAGAAAAAAAGAACTTTCCCAGTTTAAGACTCGAAGTATCAGCTAGCCTTGCAAGGATTCCAAGTTTCAAATGGAGTTCTTACTTTAATTTCGTGGCGGAGACCTACGACGTCGAGATTCTCGATTTCGAATTTACGTGTTAGAATTTACAAGAATCTCGTTCGGAGCGAAATTCTTATAGCCACGGCGTGAGATGTAACGTCAAGGTCGAAAAAGGCACATTACCGGTTACGAGTTAGGGATTCTCGTTTGAGACTTTCGGTAGATTTCTCGTCTATAAGTCGCAGTCGCCGGTGATTTAATACGATAGCATCGAGGAAAAGAGACGCACGAGGAAAAAGAAAACTTTTCTTTCTTCTCGTCTTGTTGTCTCTACCGGGATAAAATTCAATAAAATTTGCCGGTCGTTGCAGGGATCTTCGAACGTTGATCGGTCAACGGAGTTGCGCGACCAACTTCCCTAATTTTGATGAGAATATCTCGAACGTAACGCGATCGTAAGTCCGTTACGGTAGTAATTTAAATTCCTTTATCTCCGCTGCTTTGACACGATGTGTTCGTTGCGAAGAGATGAAAAGTTTGCCGGAGTAATTTCGATGAAATCTCGCGGGGCAGGCGGCGTCGTCCAATGTCTCGGCTGCCTGGAACAGCGGTTGCCGGTGCACGCGCGTCCATAAATTCTGGAAAATAGTTCGTGTAAATAAGGTTACGAGGTAGAAAAGGAGCAGCATCGTTTAAATACTCGAATCACCTTCTTCCATTACGAGCGCTCTCTCGCTGATCGGACAATTCGATCGAGAAGCGTTTCGGATAAAATTTGCCCCGATAAAACGATAAACTATACAAAATGTTGAACAATTTAGAACAATTTAAATTCGAACTCTCGTACGTATATTGGGAAATCGAATCGCCTACGAGGAACGATTACCATCGAAATTACGTTCTTTGAATCTTCGAACACAGTGTCCATGCGGAAAGTTCCGCGGCGGTGATTAATAGCGATTAGCATAGATTAGTAGAGGACGATTGGCAGCGTCAATTACCCGATTTCGCGTTCATCGATAACGTCCGTTGTCCGTAAATTATTTACGCGGTGACGGCGTAATTAAAGGGCAATCGCGTAATTGCAGATTGTGAAACGAACCGATCGATCGGCAAAAATCTTATCGCCGAGACATTTTTGCGTTTACGGACGATCGAACAGAAACGGATTTCTGACGGAAACGGATTTCGGACAGGCATCCTTGCGAACCAAGTTGTAACGAATGGAGAACGAACGATGTCCGAACTTCCAGGACCGTCGCGATTTCCTATGGAATATTCCACGTACAAATTCAAACGATTTTAATAACGTAATCGTGTGTGTTTGTGTGTGTGTGTGTGTGTAAGCGAAATATAAAAACAAACGCAGCAAGGTGACAAATGTTGAACGCTTTTTGCATCTCATGTTCGTTCGACGTTTCTGCGTCAGCCGAAGAGAGATTGACTTTTTTACGTCGGCAATATTCCGACCTTTGGACGAACGTTGAACGTTGAACGCTGTTCGTTCTACGCGAATACGACGCGACGTTTAGTTTGCGAAAATTGCGTATCTTTGTCTCGAGAAAGTACGAAATAGAGAAGAACGCGTCCGAATATGTAAACCGCGGAGGCAGAAGTGGATGTAGAGCGCCTTGGAACATTTCTAGCGATATTTATCAAGTAAGAAAACCGAATGAATCGACTACGAGCCTTATGTACACGATCGATAAGCTCTCGACGTACGAAACTATCTCGAGCGAGATAATTTTCCAAAGTATTTGTCGCAGAAACGAATTAAACGCCAAGGACGCCAGGACTCGCTAAAGGCGCGTGAAACGGACGCAGCGGTTCTTCGATCACGTTAACCATGTTTCGTGTTTTATTCGGTTTTGATAGAAATTCAATTACCCTTCGACTTGGCTGTAACGCCGATTTACGCGGCGCAGATCTTTCGTTTCCTTATATTCGAAATACAGGCGAGCGTATCGATCTCGGCTACGGTACCACAGGGCAAAACGAATTTGCAACAACTACTTAATTTAATTAGGTCGCTGGAATATTAGAAAATGTATCTTGTTAATGGCACTCAGCGCCCTTTGTAACTGTCCTAGCAAGCATTATAACGATCTCGACGAATTAATTGCTTCGAGATGAAACATTTTCGCGTAAACGAGCGAGCAAGTGGGTTTTCTTTACGCGTAAAGGCCAGGGCTCGGTCGGATTACTTTGGCCCAGGTTCGTATCGTCGAAGCGAACGAATCGCATCGACGAATAGCCGTTCGCGATTCTTAGAAATAACGTAAACGACGAATCATCGTGCCGATTCCTCGAATACGGTTCGCGAACGTAATCTCGCTTCGTCAATTCTCACATATAATATCCACATATTTTTTTACCCTACTTTGTTACTTCACTACACAATTACATGCTTCGTTGATCGACGCGATTCGATTCTTTTCTAACATCTGATTCCGATATCTATACCTACGAGTTCTATAGCGAATTCACCGTGACGAATCGTTAGACGTAATTGCAACAACATAGACGGAACGAGATAGGTAGACGAAGGTATTTTCTCCGATGATGATATCGTTATCGAAACTCGAGGCACGCACCGCAGTTTCATTCGTTCGCTTACGATATTTGTTAATGAAATTATACAGCGAACCAATTGTCCGAAAAATTTGATGCTTTCTACGACGTGAATCGTGAAACGATGGAAAAGGACGACGATACATGCTCGGGCTGATAACGTTTGCGCAAATAACTCGTAAACACACCGAATTATCCACTTGTTTCGTCATTTGGAGAAAAAGCCTCGGAAAAAGTGCTTCGAAGAAATCACGTAAGCGTTTACCCACGTAGGCGTACATTCGTCAAACTTGTAGCGATTATTGTCGTTAGCACCGTTCGCGGCTGCGATATTTGTTCGCGCATTGTTATCAATTGCATAATGCGATATTTCCTATCCACCTTTAGTGAGAACGATCGGGTTTATATTTAGCGGTAGGATAATTCACGTCCGTTCATACCAAATACGTCTCGTATATCTTTGATCCAACGTTTTTTCCTCCTCGATGTTTATTATATCCGACATATTCTCGCGAAAAACAAGGAACATTATTTTTCTGGCAAAAAAATCATCACGCAACAGAGCTACTTATCCATTAACGGGCACGTGTCGTCGCAATTCTCAGAAGGTGTGGACTGCGTTTACCTTTCGTTTCGTCCCGTCCCGTCCCGTCCCGTTCCGACCCGTCCCGTCCCGTCCCGTCCCGTTCCCTTCCATGCCGGTCGTTCTGTCGCGTCGTTCCGCCGTTCCTCGTCTCGTCTCGTCCGAGTCCACGCGACCCTCCGCACAGGCTGAAGCAGGACAGTCGCCGGCAACACCACCGGGAGGTGCGAGAAAGACGAGTAAAACCGATCCGACGAATTCGGAGGCTGGGCAAACGGCCGGGTATAAAACACTTGATCGACGCCGAAGCCAGCATCAGTCACGCTTAACTTCGCTTTCCTGCACCACACACGAGCTGCAAACATGAAGGTAAGCGACGCTTTTTCCTCTCCTCGCCCTCTCCCCATTTCCTCTTCTTTACTTTTTCCACATCCTTCTTTCCTTTTCCTTTTCCCTTTTCTTTTCCTTTCCCTTCGGTTTTTGCATCGGGTCTCGCGCTTTGTACCACAGCTTGCTCCGAACTCCGCGCTACTCGATCGACTTTTGCTTCTCTCGTTCAAACGTAAATCCAGCGCGTCTTTTTGCGCTGCAAGCCGACTGTCGCTCTCGCAACATATTCTCACGTTCCTTGCGTAACCTACGCGTAACTTTAAAAGTCAAATCATTCGACGAACAGAGGTCGCTTAAGATATAGTCGTTAGACAAAAAAATGTAACGGTATAACTTATTTATGCGCGACGATGTAATTCGAATACCTCGGAGGATCGTCCGGAGCGATCAACACCGTCTATGTTCCTGCAAAACCATTTAACGCCGTAGCTATAACACGACTAAACGTCTTTCGCGACTTAATTGCGACGCGTGCGTCTGCTCGAGTTATCACAGCGGAAGAAGATTATCTCGAGATAAACCGGCTACAGGTACGTTTAATTTGAGGAGACGCGCTTGCTTAAATTCGGAACACGCGCCACAGCGAACCTGCCCCTCCGTTCGTTTTGCCGAGAATTCAGGCGCGTCCTGCGACACGTAAGGGGAATAAGCGGTGCCGAATATTTTCCGCTCGGCGTCCAAGGCCGTCGGGAACGACTGTCGTTCACGCGCAACACTTTCTACCGAAATTTGAACTCGAGGAATGGGAAACGGTCGTTAACGTTAACGAAACGAACCGTCTCGTTAAATTGGTCGGAGCATCGAGCGACGAATAGATTCGAATGTGGCGGACGTTGCGAAATCGCTTATACACTCTCTCGTCGATTGCGAGGTAATACGACGTTCGAACAGATCAGCCGTGAACAGCGTCGATTAAAATTTTCCGAACGTATCCCTGGTTTGCAGCGTGGAACGGAATAACGGTGGAACAACGTTCCGAGGAACCGAGCTTCGAATCGTAGCTGGGAATTGCGACGGTTCGGTCGTCGGTATTCGTTTGCACGCGTATCCGTCCCAACGCTGCAAACCAAATTAACCGATAACACGGCCGGCCTTTTTCAACCGGCAAAGATTTTATTTCGTCGACCGTTCTCGACTATCGACTAGACTAGCAGCCAAGCCTTCGTTTCCGGCCATGGCCTTTTATTTGCCTCGTTCTTCGTGAAGTTTGCTCGAACATCGGCGCGTCGGTCTCCGTTCCATAGATCGGATCGCAGCGCAGCGAAAAAATGCCCGTTGACATTCGTCTAAATCGGATCATCGTTTCGCCGGGATACTTTAATCCGGCGAAAGCCGCACGTTTCTATTCACCCCCGTTGATCGATCTTTCTAATCCTCTTCGACGAATAGATAGGGAAATCGCACTTTCAATTTCAATTTCTCCGCCGATTTATCGACGAAAATCGGATTGGACGCGTCGCGGCGAGATGGCCAGCGGACAATGGCAAAAATGAATTTCGCACGCGTTCGCCGCCATGTTTTCACCGCCGAGCGATACGAGAAAGAATAGGAAAATTCGGGTCGCGTGCAACGGCATGTCTGCGGTAACCGCTACGGGTGCGATCAAGCAGCGTGATAAGAAACTGGATTCGAGCTGGTCGAACGCGATTCGCCCGCCATTTTCCTTCTATCGCCGTTCGTTCGATCTTCGATGCTCGTTGTTTTAATCTACGTCTAATTAGAGGACTTTGCGCGCAGCTCGTTAATCGTCAGGAATTAACGCGCATCGTTTCATCGGATATACGATTTTGCCGCTTTGACGGCGTGTCGCTCGCATCGACGTTTTAATCAACCACGAGGTTAATCGTGCGACTATTTAAAAATCATCGATTAGTCCGGCATAGATTCAGCGGCGGTATCCGGTCATCGTGATTCAGCGGTATCGCGCGAAAGAGGATATTTGCATTCGTTCGTGGTCGGATCGATGTATCGTTGTTAGAGATTTCGTAGAATTTAATTTGCGAACGACGAATATCGTTTAACGTTTCGACAGTTTGACTGGTCGGATTACCTTCCACCATTTACATTTATCCATTTACATTTATCGTTGTCAAAAGTTATCCGCGTCCGATCGTCAAGTACGGAGTACGGTTTCCGTCGCATTTGCTAACGAAATTTTGTTCATCGAACGGCAGTCCGCCGTCCAGGAAAAACGAGCAAAGAACCGAGGTGAAATTTATTCGTGAGAGTGAAAGGCGTTAGGGAGCATTCCTCGATGGTGCGATTGCGTCATGGTATTTATGTACTTACGTGTACCGCTTACGACGACGACGACGACTACGACGACTACGACGACGACGACTATGACGACGACTACGACGACGACGACGACTACGACGACGACGACGACTACGACGACGACGACTACGACGACGACGACGACGACTACGACGACGACGACGACGACGACGACGACTACGACGACGACGACGACTACGACGACGACGACTACGACGACGACGACGACGACGACGACGACGACGACGACGACTACGACGACTACGACGACGACGACTATGACGACGACTACGACGACGACGACGACTACGACGACGACACGGCGCGACGTTGACACCAATTCCGTAATTATCGACATTACGCTGTTTAGAGAACGGCGCTCGGTGTATGATCGTTCGCGATCGTGCCTCGGACTATTTTAGTCGAGCGACGGGACTTGTCCGTGGAGAGGACTCGCCGCCTCTATTCTTCTTCCTCTTTGTCGTTCAAGCAGCTTTTTACGAAAGCTTCGTAAGGATAGAACGATCGGTTGGAAAACGGTTGGAATGAAAAATAGCGCGGTAGCTGGATCGCCGATGCCTTCTTTTCGCGGAGAAGGAGCGAGAAAGAATTGGGTAATTTTTTTAACCGGTGCTTTTAATCTTGCCGCTATGTCTGAAAAATTTAGCGGTACGAAAACAATCCTTCTTTCGCGATAAAAAGTCCTTCGACGATAATGGCGTAAAATGTACTCGCAAGAGCATATTCAACGTACCGAAAGGCCTTTCTTCGTAACGTTGTAACCGTTTCGTTAACTAGCCAAGGTTTAATTCGACCATCCTTGTCCTTGACGCCGTTACGACTACGTTACGCACGAATTATAATTTCCGTGGATTAACGTTCGGTCCCGACCGCGGTGCATTCGCGCTGTATCGTTAACGGCGAGCGCCATTCGTCTTTTTCTCATCTCCTTCACCTTGGCCCGTTTCGAAGACGACGGATCGGCTAGCGGCAAGAAATCGACGAGCGAAATCCGGGCCGTGCAAACACGCCGCTATACACGTCTTTACGAGCCTCACGAGTCAGCGAAAGTACGAAAGACTTACGTTTCGCACAGTCTGAGTTTCGAAACAGCGAGTTTTCCTCTTTGTTGGCGATTACTCGTTGCGAGCATCGGCAAGCATTTGGCAAGAAGGAATATTTCAACGTTGCCGAACGAAATTCGCGTGTCCGACGATCAACGAGAATTTAACGAACGGACGAAAATTCTTCGGCAAAGTCGTAGCGTAACGTCGATTTTGCAAAGGATCCGAGTTATCTTCGAAACAGCTTTGCTCGGCTGAAGAATGCGTGTCGATCGTTAGCTCGGTGCATGCGTTGGTATGGAAACGATTGCGCAGGATTTACGGGAAATCGTGAGTCGGAACGGACAAGGACGACTTGTTGTCGTGCGGGTAGCGGCTACAACGGCACGGCACGGCACGGCACGGCACGGCACGGCACGGCACGGCCGGGTGTGCGCGTTATTCGTGCATCTGGAGCGTAGAAAACGGGATGCTCGATCAGGGCTCGTGTCGCCTGCTATCCATTTAACCGTGAATCGTCGTTGCGTAATCCGGTCTCGCGTTGGATCAAGCGCACGAAGAACAGGCAGAGATCGCCACGGCGAAGCAGCGGTTGTCTGTTGAGTTGTACTTAGATAGATTTCGCGTTGTACTTAGAGCCCGCTTGCCTCGGGTATACGCGCCGCGTCTTCGTTCCACGCGTTCCCCGTCCCGAGCAAATTTCCGTGAAGCGCGGATCGAAGCCGGGTTAGATCTAGATCGGATCTCGGTTAGATCGATGGAATATTAAATTTTCAGATTATTAAGGTGGCAGGGAAACAGCAAGCCAGATTTCGATAGCGTCGGCTGCGTCGCTTCCGAGATCCACTTAGCTGGGATCGCGTTACCAGTCGCGTCCTATCCACTGTCCACGATCAGATTCACGATTCCATTCTGTTACGCGCTACTCGACCTTTCGTCCGACTTATCCGGCCAAACTAGCTCCACCTATCGTCGATTCAACCGTGAAAACGCACACGCTGGGTCGCAGTTTGTTTATACAGCGTGTCGCGACGAACGGATCTTTTCAACCCCTTCCATTTTGTCACGCGACAGGCGTAAGTACGCATTTTTGAAAGAGCCGAACCGGTTCTCGTCGCACGCGAACCAGTTGCTTGTGTTTCTCTCTGTCTGTCTCTCTCTCTCTCTCTCTCTCCCTCCCTCTCTCTCTCTCTCTCTCTCTCTCTCTCTCTTTTACTTTTCGTGCCTCGAATAAAAGACGTTTTGTCGCTACGAGCGACAAACTCGACGCAGCTAAATTATCCCGTCTCTAGGCCGATCTCGGTATACGTATCTCTTTTAGCTCAAGTACGTTCGATCTCCAGGTTCTTACGCATCCGCGTTTCAACGTCCGAGTTGAAGCTTACGATCCAGAATTCGAACAACTCCTCGTACGACGCTCCGATAATAAACTTTACGAGCGTTTGTTTCTAATCCTAGTTGTAAAGAGGTAGCGCAGGCCGACTTCTCGATCAAAGTTCGAACGGATTGTATTTAAAAGTCGTTGGATGTCACCGAATCGCGTAATCTGTTTTGACGCGATAGTTGCCCGACAAGTTTCAGCTTCTCGACAAAGTAGCGGGCAAAGTTTCGAGAACGTAACAACAGGCTACGAAGTAAAATATCGTTGAAACGTATCGCAGCCAACTAGCTGCATCGGATCGTCGTCGGAGTACAACGGGTAACTCGCAAAAGTCTCGAGAACGACGTAATCCCTCGATGCTCTTGATACCCATCGCAGTGTCGTCGCGCAGCACGATAACGGTTTTTCAAAGTCGGTGGAATTTTCGTTATTAGCCCGTTGGCTTTAGCCACGAGAAAACACGAAGGACGATGGGGAGGAAAATGGGTGGCGAAGGGTTGGTGCTTGGTATCGCGGCGTTACGTCGCTTTATCACGTAGAATGCCACTTTATAAAAGACTCGCGCTTTTCTGTCCGGCTTTCGTATGCAGGTCACGATTGTTTTCCTGGCCATGTTGGTCTGCACCCTGGCAGAGACGTACACGACCAAATACGACAACATCGACTTGGATTCGATCCTGAACAGCGACCGTCTACTCAACAACTACGTAAACTGCCTGCTGGACGCCGGAAATTGTACACCCGACGGCAAGGAGCTTAAAAGTGAGTCAGTCGACCCTTTAACTTTAACTTTAACTTTAACTTTAACTTTTAACGCCAACATCTACACCAGGCCTCCGTGTCGCCCTGGTTCGTCTCCAATTACATCGGCCGATCGGCTCACTGTCCTACGAGCGAAACAACCGTTTCCTCGCGTTCTTCCTTTCGAATCGGAGAACGTCAGGCGACGATTATGCCGTGCAGAGAGTCGTCTCCCGTTTTTAATTTTGTCGGAAACTACGAACGAGGTAGGCGCAATTGCACGATGACGGACCGATACCGGCACCGATCCCATACCTTTGTCCTCAATGACAGACGTAAACTATAGGCATGAACGCGAAATACGTGGAACTGACAGCGAAATAACGGAGAATTCGGGAACAGGAGGAAGCAGGGATCGGTACACGGGACGAACGAACGAAAAGGAAGATTTTCGTAAGAACGTAGCGTCGTGCCGCGATATAAATTGCAGGCGAAGGTAGCAGGCAAACGTCTCGGCGTATTTTTCTATTTCACAGATCTCTGCCTTAACCCGATCATCCTTTCCCTAGGCACGGTTTGTTTTATCGCGCAGACTCTAACGTTCCCCGTTACTTGGTCTTAGGGGACCTCTTGCCTCGAAATCCAATAAGCAATGCCCTCTACTTCCTATTTCTCCTGGTTCTTTTCGTTTCTCGTTTTCTTCTCGTTCGTGTCCTGGCGGTCGCGTACCAACGAAACGTGCAGCTATTTGCGAGCCCGCCGCCTCTTCCGGTTTCCTCGTAGGCTTCCGTGGCCGAACGCCGACGGCGTAAATGCCGTCGACGAAAAGTTTACGGGGCTGTGCGCGGTGCAACGTTGTCGCACGTCGGACCACGGTCGAAGTCGGGCAAGCGGGGCGCAAAGACGGGGCGAAACGCGCGAACGACGCGTTACATCGCTCGAAACGTCGATCGAAGCTTTCGCAAGACCTTGAAGAGATACCTACCAGCTTGGCCGTTTCTTCCGTTTTTGAGTCACGTTGCTCCGAAGACTCGAAGAATCTCTTCTTCCTCGTTTTCCGTTCCATCATTATCTCTGCGCTTTTCTTTTTACCGCGCCCGTTCGAATTAATTACGCGCGCGGTCGTAACAATTCGCGGAAACGTATCTCGCGGAAACGTATCTCGCGGAAAGCGTAGAAAACGGCCGGTTCGTGGCACGACACGAACGGTACGATTCGGTTGCACGAATATCCGGAATCCGATCGTTTCTCATCGACTTCTAGCCGATTTGACCGCGTTTCCAATTGTTGTTTTCGAATTCGTTTCGCATTAACTCGTGCAATCGAATCCGCCGCTCGTCAGAGACGAAACGCCAGTTCGGATTAAATCCGATCGCGGACCGATGTTCGTTCGCGGCTCCAATAACATCCGGTTGTCGTCGGTGGACCACGCGCGACATTACCTCGCGTGAAAACCATTGGCAACCCAGCCCCGCGGCTTTTAATCTTTCCACGTAATCCCGAGATAATCCGAAAGAACAATCGCTCGGCCGATAAATATTCTATATCGATGGCGATTCGCTGCTTCGGCTTGCCGCCTAGGCGAAATAATTTTCGATTCGATCAAGATACTCGGGGTAAACGAGCTGTCGCTGTAACAACGCGCCCTATCGCGTAGCAAGACGGAACGCAGACTATCCGTTAAACAGAGTCGCTCTATATCTCTCTCTTTCTCTCTCTCTCTCTCTCTCTCTCTCTCTCTCTCTCTCCGTTAATGGCGGCGAGTCGTTTCTCCTGCAACTACGTACGATAAGCTTTTTATTGGAGACGCGAAAGCGATGTACTCCGCCGGCGTGTTTCACCCCTTTGCCCGACTATCCTTTTTCTTTTCTTTTCTTTCTGCTCTTATGATAAATTATGCCGGTGAATATGTCGGGGAGAAACGTCGGGGAATCGAGGCGCGAGAAGAGGCACGAAATTTTCACGAGGCATTTGGATTAAAAAGCGGCGGCAACCAACAGGTTGCGATTCGCCGATAAGGCCTCGCACGGTTCCCACGTGTTTCCACCTATGTACGTACGTAACGGCTTCGTTAGAAAGTCGCCGCTGATCCCCCGTTGTCTGTCAATTTCGGTAATAGCGTTATCCCAGAACGAACGCAAGATTCCGAGAGCCTGGCAGATCTCCTGGCAGAGTTTTAACACGGACAAAGCATATTTTTCGAACGAAACGGTAACGAACGATTCGTTTGCTGGACGAATTCGTAATCCCGGTATCGCAAACGCGTTTCGTCGTCGATCCCTCGCGTCGACAGGGTGCTTCGGCTGTCAACGTCGATTCGTATCGGTCCATCGAGACGGAATTCCCTCGTTCCGTTCTATTTTCTCCCTTACCGTGGGGCGTAACGGATCGCGAGGGCCGAACGGACGGTGCTTTATCAGGCAGACGTAGTTCTTGTCTCGGGAAATTCACGAACGATGAGCGCGCGTCGGTCTTCGGAGCAGCTGGCGTAAACGATGCCCGGGGAAAAGCGTCACGAGCCGACACGAGGGCACGAAAACACTGCTACCCTCTACACCTTCTCTCCCCCCCCCCCCAACCCTCGCTTTTATATTCGCGGGAATAACATACGTTACGAAGGTACCATCGACGTACCCATCGAGAACGCCATATGGAAAAAATTATAACGGTCCCCTTCCCCTTCCACCTACCTTTTCCTCGCCAGCCGACTCTGTTCTCTCCAGGGTGGCTCGATCAAAGTACATCGAACGGTCGCCTTACGACTGTAATTCTTTCTTTCTTTCGTATCGCGTATTTCCTCGTTCTTCGACGAACCAATAATCTACGATTCAACGACTATTTACGATATCGTTACTCCTTCAGTCTCGATAAAACGAGCGTAATCGTAACGAGATTACAGAAGGAAGGAAAACAGAAGACATTCCGTGGGCTTTTCGCGCGAAAAATAAGACGTATATCGTACTTGTTAAAAGTTCCACTCGAGGGAGAGACGGAGGCGCAAAGAGGTCTAGGATGTAAAGTTTCGTAGAAACGCGTAAAGTACCGCGAGGCCAGCTTGGCATCGTCGAATCTTCGAGCAACAATCAACGATGTTGAACGTTCTTCCGTTACCGTTTCCGTTGGCAAACGTTGGTAACGGAGATAGTCGCCGAAATTTTATGATAGAGATCGCGCGAAAGATCAGCTCGGTTTCGCTCTAATTCGCTGGAAAGTTCGTTACGTCGAACTATGGTCGCGGTACGGAATATTCTTGATCTCGTTCTCAAGGCGTCTTCAAGGCTTCTGCCTTTCCTGTGTCCTGTTTGCTTCGCCGAGGAACCGTCGCTCACGGCGGAAAAAAGGAGACGGTAATCTTACTCTCGTTGGTATAAATAAGAACGCAGCCCGAGTAATAAGAACCCGTTCGAAAGCACTTGCTCGTGTTTTAGCAATGGGACTTGTCTTTGGCTGGAACGTTCGAAACGACGCGTTACTTTCGCCGTTACGTTCGCTCGTTTTTTGTACCATTTCCACATCGTCGAATCTCCTAATCACGCTATGGTCGGTCAACGATCGTCCGGAAATTCCTTATCCGGCGAGAACTTGCGCCGTGCTCTAGCTCGAGAAGCGGAACAACGAACGTTGAAAGATTCGTCGCTGCGAGAGTTTGTCGATTACCTCTGTTCTAGAGTCGCAAGGACGCGCGTTATCAGGCCCTATCGTTAGCGATCGCGATCAACTAGCCGGGCAGGCTGAACCGAAAGTTGGAACGAAAGGGCGGCACCGGTAACAGGGGCGTGGAACAAATAGAAAATGGGCCAAGGACGGGCGAACTCTCGCGATACGTAATCGAATTGTTCGTGTGATTTCAGAGTCTCTGCCGGACGCTTTGGAGAACAATTGCGAGAAGTGCAGCGAGAAGCAGAGAAGCGGCAGCGAGAAGGTGATCCGGTTCCTGATTAACAAGGTACGTTCACCGTCACCCTTCCGCCGCTAATCGAACGCGAACGCACCGATCACCTGTCGCGCAGAGACGCGATATCGATTTGTCCTCGCTTCCGAACGTCGTAGAACCGGTTTCCCTTTCACCGGACGCCACAGTTTCGATCCTCGTATCCTCGCGAACGATCCACCGTACGAATCACCTACGCCCTTCGGTTTTCCTCGTTTCGATCGCGTTCTCTATCCTGCGGGGATCTCGCGTTTCCTCGACCGATAATCGTTAACCCAGGCCCGCGACTTTTTCGGCTTTTTTTTCTCTTCTTTTTTTTTTTTTCTTTAAGCCGGTTAATTCGCTCCGCGTCCAACTTGGTCGCGTTCCATCGTGCGAACTTTGTCCCCTCGTATCTTCCGTTTTTCGTCGATTTTCCGTGCATTTTTCCGCCGGTACGGTTGATACGATATCGTAATGTAGCATCGGGAAATTTAGGTATAAATCTTTCCCGATTATTTGTAATTTATTTACAACAGATTGACTATATAGATAATAATCGGGCAGAAAACGATGGTAGTTTAGCTGGGACTAACCACAAAATCACACTCTATCTCGAACAGCTCTCACGACTCGACAACGCTAACGACTCTACTGCTCGACTTCTCGACTAACTCTGACACTCGATGCACGCACTTTGGCCTCTCGTTCAACCTTGAATTCAAAATCGTCCTTCTCCTCTAACGTTCGTTTCTTTCGTTTTCTCTTTAATCTCATTACGCTCGTGCTGCGCAAGAACTAGGTGACCTTGGTCACATAGGTTTTCTTCGATGTAAACTAACAACCGAAGGGCAGACAACACTGGTTTTACGATTCGACCGATCTACAGTTTGGCCTTTTTTTTTCACGATACTACGGTAACGGCGAGCGCGTTGTGCGCGTGATCGGGAACGGGCGGAGGCGGGGCGTGAGTCGCGCGATGTCGAACGGGGGAAAGTACAGCCGAGTAAGTTGCGAATCTCTCGTTGTCGACATTCTGATTATAGTTGGTCGTGAATCTTTAAAGAGTTGGTAGAAGGTGAGAAAGGAGCAGAGACTTTCGAAGGAAATATTCTCGGTCGAGCGGGAATGCTTCTGGTTTACAAAAGTCGACGACGAACGATTTAACTCTCGCGGCCTTATCTTTGTCGCTAACTTTTAATCCGACTTGCGAATGCCGCTTCGTCTTGTCGACGTTCTTGTTTCTACGCTTCGTTAACAGAGTCTCGTAATTAATTAATTTCGCTGGAATAGGAGACGAATAGAAAAAGTAGCACGGTCGACGCACTTGAAAAATCATGATGTCACGGTCACGCGTCTCTATCCTTGTCCCTTCTGTCACGACGGATGTGTAGCGCGGGGGTCTCCTCCTCTTTCACCGCCTGTCGTTCCGTGTAACGTAACGCGCGCACTTCCGGTCGCTGAAATTACGTAGCTCCGAAATTGCAGGAACTCGACGTTTGTCGTTAAACGGAACTAATTAATTTTCGAACGAAACGGTCTCGATGTTTGTGTTTCAGCGACCAACGATCTGGGAACGGCTGTCGAAGAAGTACGACCCGACTGGCGAGTACAAGCTGAAATTCCAGGAGCAGGCGCAACAACGTGGAATCGAATTGCATTAAGCGGTTCGCGATGTAGAAGACGTCCAAGTAGCCTTCGAAGACGATTCGTCGACACCTCCATTGATAAATCGGCTACGTCGTTTCTTTAATTCTGTACACGGTTAAAAGATTGCGAAATAAACGTTGCATTTGCGTAGAATCGGAAGAGAAAAAATGGAGCAACCCGAGTGGAAGTATAGCTTTCCGCGCGTAAACGTGGCCAGTCCGATCCGAAGAGAGCGCGAGTCTCGGAGGATTCGTTCGTTCGGTTGAAAAGACAAGCGCTCGAAAAACAAAGGAGAGTTGGCCAGGCACGTCGCGATTTTACGCAGCTCGCGCCTTTGGCATCGTTCCTCCCGTTTCAACCGCGTTCCCTTCCATTCCCCTCGCAGCTCCGTCACGACCGATTGTTTCGCGTTCGAAATAATCGAGCCGCTTTCACGGTCGGCGAACGAAACGTAAACCGGCGGATTTGACGCGAAATTGGAAAAAAATTTGTCGGATCAACCCGATCCGACGCGGATTCGTACGCGGTCTACGCGCTGTACGCGTTCGCTCGTTTTGCCGTTCGCACGAAAGTTTTCACCAAACCTGCCTTTCGCCTGCCACGTTCCGTCTCGTTATCGAGAACTTGGTCGTTTTCCCCTCTTTTTCTCCGCCGTTCGAGCATCGAATCGCGATTTTTCGACGAGACAACGACGGCCAATCGACGCTAACCTGGTCGCGAGTCGTAAACGCTCCGGCAACTTTACGATCATCCGTGGAAGGTCTATAGAAGGAAAAGCGGCACGTTCTATTCCTTTTACGCGGCATCTCCGCTTCCGTGTGCGCGAGACGAGTGACTCGTCTCTTCCAGATTCCGTCGCAATTTCGTTTCGAGTATGTTCGTCGTCTCGATCCCATTGGAAATTTTTGCCAGCGTCGGGTCGCGTCGCGCGTCCATTGCGCGTGTCGCGTGAAAGCGTCTCTTGGCGGAGAGACGCTTGGTCGACTGAAATAGGAGGTCGTCGCGTTCTACGCAAAGTACGTAGTATATACCTTGACGTTTCGGTTTTATTAAGGCAATAAACTTGGTAAGAATATACACCTTATATGTTACACCGAGGTAAATCGCATAGAACGTAGATATACATTTTTCCAGCGAATTACGTTATCGCTTAGTTTAACGCCAAACAACGATCGTTTATCTTGTCATTCGGCCCATAAAGCGACATCGATTTTCGACGTTCGTCGTCGATATATCATTGGGGGAATCGGACGACCGGCACTTCCGTTCCCGACGAAAGTTTCGTCTCGATCGCACACCTGGCCCCACCTTACGTCCTTGTACGTTCAGTCGGAAGACGACGACGACACGCTCGAGTGGTTCGATAGTCGTGAAATTCCGCCGTCTTTTTGACGGAAAAATTGAATTATCTCGGCCGTTATTAGCCCTCTCGTTGTCGGCTGGAATTTTTTCTCGAGCTAACCGAAACGACCACTTACCGCGAGGTAATTTCGGCTCGTTAGTTGGCGAACAAGCATCGTGAAAGTTACACGAAGACGGAGAATCGAGCGTGAGCGGAGTCGTGCGCGACGGCACGGTACCCGTTGAATATTTCAAGAAAAGCAGGAGGATCGCGATCGCGATCCCGATAAGGGATTTGTTCGAAGTACGAGTTCCGAGACGTTTGTACGGTAGTCACGGTTACCGATAATTTATTTGTAGCCGCGAACCGATAAATTCAGCCGGAATAGCGGGAAAAGTTTGCCGAGCCAAGTTTCGAGTCCGAAAACGCCGCCCTTGAGAGACCGTTCGCTTAATTTCCTGACGCTGTCCGGCCGCGAAATACGCGAGCCGCTATACACACGCCGTAATTCTTTCACGACTTTGAAAACAATTTCTCGTTTGCACCGTTCTCCTCTCTCGGGGCCTTTGCCAAGCTTTCGAAAGGGCAAGGAACCGCGCCCTCTCCTCCTATCCTTTTCGCTCAGCCTTTTACGAACAGCCTGCCGATAAATTAATCGCTCGACGTCTCATGATCTGCCGATCATTCGCAGCGATCGTCCCTTCTTTCGTCCTTCTTCCTCTTGAAATCTTCGTTCCCCATATTCCTTGCGAGGGTTACCTCTCTTCCTCTACGTACCTGCTCCAATTTCCACACGATCCGCTTCCGTTTCGACCAATTTTTCTCGCGACAAACTCGAACTGGCGCGGAACGAACAAAGGAATAAAACGGAACAAACAGCAGGCAACGGAGATTCAAAGTCGAACCGAGTTTAGTCAGGCAGAAGGAATTATCAGGTTGTGATCGAGTTGCGCCGATTCGCAAATCTCGAATCGGATAATTACGTACTCGTTGATTTTCTCTCTCTCTCTCTCTCTCTCTCTCTCTCTCTCTGCGTCAAGTATCTGCCGTCAAAGGATCCGAGAGAATAATATTTTATTTATCGACATCTCGTTCCATTTTCACTCTTTCCTCTCCGCTCTCGTCATCCTGGATCTATCCTTCTCTCCTACTTTGTTGCATTGCCGCTTTTTAAGTAGCTTCGCGTTTATTTTAATTAGACACTCGTCGAGCCTGCTGTCTTTCTTTGGACGTTGGTTGCTTTGCGATACAAAGCGACACCCGAACAGCAAACTGTGTTATCGTGAAGGTATCGAGGTTACGGACGGTACAGCGGCAGAGAATGCGGTCGAATGTGGTGCGGCGAAATCGCGCGCCTAGGTGAATTTTCGGAACGAATATTTAGACGAGCGAGCTTCCGTTTGGAGGAAACCCGATCGATCCTCACGGGCCACGTTATCGCGAGTTAACGCAGGCTAACAGCCGGAAAATAAAATATTTGACAGTCGTGGAATGGGATTGCCGTGTAAGAGCAGGGTCGAGCTATTACGAAGAGAGCGGAGATCCCGTAAATAGACCTACCCCTCTTCGTCTTGTCCAACCGGGCCAGGACACGACTTTTATTTTGGCCGCGAAGAACCGTTCGAATTTTCTTATCCTGCTACCGTGAAACATCGCTTGGGGGAAACTTTACTCGCGGTCGCCTTTGTTGGGCCAGCGAAACTTCCAGAGTCTCGTGATAAATTAACCGCTCCTCCTTTCTCCCTTTCCCCCCTCCCCCCTTCCTCCCCCTTTTTTTCCTCCTCTACGGGGCATCTCTTTTTTCATCCTCCTTTCCCCGTTTCTGTTTTTTCCTCCTTTATTCGTATCCCCTTTGCCTTCCCCTGTTTTTACGCCTCTGCCTGGCACTCTTCGACTCCGTTAGCACCCTCTCCTTAACCGAGACGCTTCGGCTCGTTTCCAACCTATATCGACCGATTGCAAATCATTCCGAGTACTTAAAAGTTGGCAAAGTTGCTCGAACGAAGGCTAATGCGAATTTAACGAAGGTGGTACGAGCTGCACGGCCGTTCGAAGACGTCGCAAGAAGCGAGTCGATTTTCGCTCGTAGAGCAGCTGAACGAATGCGCTTTACCGCGTTTCAGTCTCGTAAGCAACGACGACCGTAAGAACTTGGGGATAGCGCGCTGCACGATCGCCTAGGACAGCAATTTTTGCCGAAATCGATATTTGCAGAGTCATCCTGGTGCTCGCAGTCCGTAGCAACTTGTACGATCAAATTGTTGGAAAGCTCGCCAGCCAGACAATCGAATCGACGTTCGTCTCTCCTCTTCACCGTCCGGTCCACTTCTCTTTTCCACGCTTTTATCGATCCCTCTCATATCGAAATTAACGCTCGACGAGCGAAAAGATGGTCGCGTATCGTGGCTACGATATTACAAAGGTAATCGAAACGATACTTGCAAAGCCGCTGAATTTTTCCTCGCCCAGAGGAAACCGCGCCCCTTCCCTACGTTCGCGTAGTTTCGCGCGTTACGCACACACCGATATGGTTCGCGGTTGCTGGATGTCGCCGATTTTGGTTTCTTCGATTCTACTCGCGAACGGGTTCGTCGGCGAACCTGCCCGTTTCCCAATCCGCCGCCGTTTTCCTGCAGCTGACGACAAACCCGGTCCGAACCGTATAGTTTTTACTTCTATCCCTCGGGATATCTAAGACGAATGCTGTCGCGTTGGTGAATCGAATCGGGCGGCCCGAGTCTGCCGCTGTACGCCACCGTTAAACACCGTCGTAGCTGCGGATTGATTTGTTCATAGCGTTTCTTGCCACGCTTTCTTCGCCCTTCTTCGTCCACGTACCCACCTTCCCCCAGTTCCGTTTGTTCGAAATTTGTCGGCAGCCCAGCGTTAAGTATGGAAATGAATTACGAAACGAATTACGAAATTAGTATAGAACCGACTTAAACAGTCGATTTAAATGCGTGATTCCGACGAAAGAACCGACTCCTCTCTGCCCCTTCGTACATGCTCCGTTCTTCGAGAGGGCAAACACTGGCGGAGGAAACTTAAATCGAGTGGGAAACCTAGAATTCAATTTAGCTTCCTTCTTTCGTCCCTTCGTTCCACTCTTCTCTGTTACGTACACCGAGATCCGGCTGTCTGTCCGTGGGCCGAGAGAAAAGACAGAAGCGGTAAAAATAAAGGGAACGGCGAAAGAATCAAGCGGCAATTCGCTCGTCGCGTGGTCGGTTCGTTCGGTCATAGAAAATGGATTACTTTCGGAGCCGGTGTTGGTACGATCTTTGCTCCGAGTTTATTCAGTTTGCTCCTTTTCAACAGGTAGGGAATTCGTCGTCGTCGCCTGTAATCGTTTTCGCACTGCGTAGTTACGAGGTAAATTCGAATCGCACGAGGAACGCAAGAGGGTACGCGAATTTCGGTTCTCAAAGAATCGGTCTCGGAGGTCGTCCCGATGCCGTGATTCGCGGAAATTGGAGAATCATTGCGAATACTCGATGTCGGCCGGATCGGCTCGAGGTTCGTACTCCTGCTCCCTCGTCCCGTCTCCTCTCCCCGCTTCCGTCTTCGCTGTCCGACAAGCGTCCCGTTTCTCTCGACGCAGCTACGCGATTGAGCTCCTACAACGAGCGTGGCATCGGTATGCACACGCGGTGCGTGCAACCGACTCGTACGAATCGTATCGGCAAGCGACGAGACTGCTCGATCCAGAGAATTCGATCGGTCGAGGATTTCTATTAATCCATGGGGAACCGGTGCCTTTTCGACAACTCTGTGATATTTCATCGTAACGCGTAGGAAATTGGCCAGTTTCCTCACTCGCACGAAGATTTATGGTTCCTAAACGACGAACAACTTTATGTCTACGAACGCCCGACGGATCTACGGTTCGCTTATCTCGGGCTTGCAACTTGCCGCCGAGATCATCCTCACACGTTCTTTTCCTTTCACGCGTCACAGATTTTTCTTCTTGATAAAGAGACAAAGTATAAATAATAAATAACAAATAATCGCTTAATAAATATACGCATATGCATACGCGTGCGTGTAGGTATATGATATACGTGGACGTTCGCGACACTCGGCTAACGCAGGTTAACGCGTTTGCTCGCACGTGTTCCGACGTATCCTCGTTACGGCCCGGCCAGGTAGCCGAATAACGGGTAGCCGAATACGCCTGCGTTCCTCGCGGCACGATCGTTGCCGCTTGACAGCCTAATTTCGCTAATTAGATATTTAACGTCGTGCATCGAGGCGATTGATTCCGGTTATGTTGCCTTTGTAAACGCAAATTTCGTGGCTGTAGCTTGTTCCTCCGGAAACGATGATTTCCCGACGCTGCCGGTGTTTGCTTTGCACGAAACAGCTGGAAATTACGCGAAATAACGTTGGTAAAATTCGCCTAAGACGCACAGCGAGAAAGCTGGGTCGCGCCGCCGCTTAAATTACGCTGGTAAGCGGATGGAAATCGCACAGGTCAGATTTTCGCTCGTGCTACAGAGATCTGCCGATCGAATTTTACGAGCACTCGTACAATTCGATCAAAGACGCGTCGTCAAGACGGAAGGTTTTCCGAGATATTTGGACGCTGCAACGTCTTTGCGAGTCGAACTCGCAACCCCGTGTCGCAGCAGGTTGCCACGGGAGGTGGCGGCCCTTGCCGAGTCGTGGGATATCCACCGTCGCGATTCGCGTAAACGAATAAACGTCGACCAGAAATCACCTTGCAAATTTATAGATACGCGATGGAATACGCGCAGGAAAATAGAATGGTACGTCGAAGAGCGTACGTCAAAGATGATAGTGCTCGTCGATCGTGCCCGATGCGATTGGTCCGCCGCGCGTTTCCAAAGTAGATCTCGAAACAAGTACGGACGTACGACGAGATGTCGGCTAGATCCGAGCGTTTTAGTCACTTACTACCGACTGGTTACCTAGCCGTATCGCGTATAAGGTCGGACGAGATTACGGAACCTAACGGAATGTGATCGAAAGCAGCGCTATAAATGAAAGATAGGAGAAGAAGGAGACAAAAGACGAAAAGTTGCCGAGGCGGACGCGTGATATCGATCGAGGTCGATTTTCGAGCGTATCGTTTCCCCTGATCCCGTTCGCTGTCGGATCGCCTACGGCTACGTATGGTTGCTAGATCGAAGGCTTATCGTTAGTCGCGTCGCCTGGCAGGATCCTCTCTCGAAATTAGACATCAGGACAGTCGGCTGTCTCGCCCGATTCCCTCTGCTGTCAACGTTGCAAATCCTCCCTCATCTTCCTTCCCTTCGCTTTCCTCGTCTCTCGATCTCGAGGTGTGACCCGGATACCGATTCGTCGTGCCTTGCCGGCAAATTCTGGCGTTTCTCTCCCCTTTCTTCGTCCGTGTCATCGGAAACTGGACGATCGAGACGAGACGCGACGCGACGTTTCCGTCTCGGGGACGACTCTTTGTCCTGGCGAAAGGAGACTTCGCAGTATCGGAAAACGGGACGAAGTATGGCGACCGCGCATTCGCCTTTATCGGCAACCAGCCACGAGTAAATCCCGGAAAATTAGTGTCCCGCGGTTCCTCCTCGTTTGTTGCTTTTCCATCGTCCAGACAAACGACGTTTCCCAGTTAAGCTGGATTCCTGCCTTTGCTCGAACCAGCGACGCGTCCATCGTGCACACGAGTACGTTTCTTCGCTCGTCCGCAAATATCGCAGTTTACGCTTCTCTACGGATCTAAACACCTTTTTCGGAGTTTCTCGATTTACCAACGAGATAACAGCGTACGTTCCTGTTTCGCCGTGGAAGTCACAGTTTTTCCACGTGAAACGGCGCAGGCGATCGCCGTTCTTTCCTTGAAAGTGGATCCCGCCGCGTCTTTGGATCGCGCCGCGTCTTTGTCTCGCGCGGTTCCGCCAATTAGCACGAGGGAGGAACCGAGTTTCTCGCGACAAACCCACCAACGAACTATCCGTTCGCGAAAATATCCATTTCGTTCGACGGATAAATTTCCGACAACCGGATAAATTCCTAAATAAATTCGAAACAGCGAACGCAACGGTTAACGCGACGCCCAGTTAATTAATTAGTTAGCCCAGTTAGTCCGGTTTCCTTCGGAAATACATCTTGTACCTTCGAAACGATAGAGCGTCGTTTGATTTCACTTCGGCTCGTTCCATCGTCCGCCTCCTTATTTTAGGATCTAAGCTTCGAACGCTCCTTTGCTTTGCCTTTCCCAACTATACCTTCTCTCTAGCGCCCACTTTTGCGGTCACTTTTTAAGCGAATTCCTGACAACTTTGACCACATTAACGAGCATGTTGCGTAGAAACGACTGGAAACACGGACTAAGAACGCTTTGTACCGAGCACAACTATCTTCGATCTCCGAGAAATACATCCGAATACACTGGCCTTTGCAGATTCGCAGAAGGTTTTTCCAATTCCGTTTTATCATTTCCAGACAGACGCGCAACTTGGCTATCGCAAGTTCTTCGAGATCGCCGAACCCCTTGCCGAACGTTCACAAACCTTTCGAAACGCTAATCTCTACGCGTTTCGACGATAATATCTAAATCCCTCCGTCACGCCCGTTAGACGATAGGCAATTTTCGTATCCGTGCGATCGGCGTCTATGCCCGCCTGGTTGGTGTCGATGTCGCCTTTCTTTCAAGAAACGAAAATTTCGTCTCATCGGCGCGTTTTCCAGCGCCGACTGGGAAAAAGGCTTTTCGAGCGACGAGGCGACGCGAGCCGGAGCGGAGAGACACAGAACGGATCCTCCCTTTGACCGATCTCCCACCTTCGAGCGCGGACGATGAATCGGAATAAGAATTTCTCGTCTGCGGCGAGTAATTTCGTGCTGCCCGTGGGCGAATTGAAAAGTTTTAATACCGCGTGTCCCTCCAAGGGGAAGAATAAGAAAATAAAGGAGGCGAAGGAGGAGGCGCGCAGCAAACGGGAGATGATAAAGAGGGGGAAGTGTAGTGCGTGTATACGAAGTCGAAGTTGGTTATTTTGTTTAGTCGAGTAGTCGGTGAAAAGCAATTCGAACAAGGATTTCAGTCCCCGAAGCACGCTCGTTTCTCGTAATCGAATAACCGAGTTAAAGCGCGAGTCGCGGAATTAATTTCAAAAGTTGCGCGGATTAACCAAGTTTGTAAAACAACTAGTTATATACGTAATAGCTACTTCATTTTCGCGTTCTCCTTTCTTATCCCGAGCTACCTGTCCCTTCGTTCATCCGCAAGTTTCGCGCTAACTCGCGCCAGACACCTGTATTATCTGCGTGAATTACCGCTCGATCCGAAGCCGATTAAACGCACCGCCGGCATAATTTTCCTGGTTAGTAGCGAACCGTTACTTGGCCGATGAATTTCCGAGGTCGCAACGAACTTGCTCCGTCCGGGCGATTGCTCTGCCTCTAACGCCCTACAATTGATACCGGTTGTTACCGCGAGAATGAAGTTTCGTATCGCGAACGCGTAATCGATGTACATAACCGAAGATGCATTAGCGAAACTCCGACCGTTCGTTCCCTAACCGTCTAGTCGTGACTTCCAACGGTGTTATCCGTCTTTCCTTCTTCCCGGGCGATTCTACAAGCCGATAAATCTCGTCCGACGATGCCCTTATCGGATTGTCCGATTTCACGGTCTACAGACAGGTGAAAGAATCGCGCGAACGGTCATTTAGCGTACGTTTGTTTAAAAGTCGAGTCTCGCGTTTGACAGATTCTACGGAGGGAACTGACTCGACAAATGCGCGGAAAAATATGACGTTTTTCGAACGGAACGGCGACGGATAAAACAGGAGGGTAGGAATAAAATAGGAATAAAGAAGAGGGAGAGAGAGAGAGAGAGAGAGAGAGAGAGAGAGAAAAGACGAGGGACGAAGAAAGGTTCGGAGAAACGCAGGGACGAGAAGGGAGCGGACGCGACTGCTTAATTTAACGACAATGAATTCGTTGTCCCGACGCGAATGTCTCGAGCGGGGAATAAAGTCGAGTTTCGTTCCGGCTCCGTAAACCGCCGCTGTCCTCCGGACTTTTCCTTTATAATCGCATTGCCCGTCGGGCTTTATCCGTGAAGGAGCAGCGCACACGCGGCCGCCTCTCGCCTCGCCTCGTCTCGCCTCGCCTCGCCTCGCCTCGCCACGCCTCGTCTCGCCACACCGAACCGAAAGTAAATCGCGACTCGCGTGGAAGCGGTCGCCAAAACTACCGGTTCTTTGTCGCGGCCAAGAGAGAATCGTCTCTGGCTCTTTCCACCCAGACGCTGTTTTGTTTACGCGGGATTTCCGTCGCTTCGACCCTCCCTATCCTTGGATTTACATCCCCGATTACTCGTTCGTCGCCGGTATACAAGCGCACACCGCCATTGTTGCCTGTCTTTGATTGTTGCGTCGCGTCGGGGCGACAGCGATTTCTCCTTTGCCTGATTCCGTGAATCACGACAGTAGGGATATCGTCCGAACGAAAGTCTCGTAAATAGAGAAAAGCGACATTTCGGGGCACTTTCGGTAATTGAAGGGTAAACGGGCGGAAGAGTAGGATGCGAGCTGTATGGCTATTGCCCAGTGTCGCGTAATTAAGAGACTCGTTGCCGATCGATGGAGCGGAGCGGTTGCTTTGATAAACGCGAGTTTTGGCATTCTGTCCGACGGTACCTCGACCCTCGTCGACTCCTACTTTCGCATCTCTTCCTCTCTTGACGTGTAATATCGTTGTTCGATGTCGGTTTAAACGCGGAACACCGTCGGCCTTTGTTTCGGATGCCTATCGTACTTTATCACGGCCTCTCTTGTCACGGGCCTTCGTTACGAATTTTTATCCAAACGTAGCTGTTCGCAGCCGTTACCGTTGTTGTTAAATTTGTATGGAGAGAAAAATATTATTTTTTACGGTTACTTAAATTTTTCAATATTCGATCCTATATTTTACGTTTCATCCAGCGGTAAACCACAGATATCGACAGGGAACTGTAGCGCGCCGTTTCGCCTTCTCTGACACGGATTTGTTGCGCTGGATATTTTCTTTTAACTACTCTGGAAAATATCGAGCGTATAGAATAACGTTCTGTAATCAAACGAGTAACCACGTTAGAAAAAAGCGTTTGCCAACAGATGCATGACGCTGGTGGCGCGGCAATCTTCCCCGTCTGATCGGACACGAGGCATTTTCTTTCGAACCGAAGCTCCGTTAAAACGAATATGGAACTGTATCTGGAAAGGGGGACGCGAACAACGACACGATCGTGTAACGAGAATTTTCTAACGTTTTTATAGCGCGATTCATTATGAAATCGATCTATGCAAAAGTGTCAAAGGAGGGCAAGTAGAAACTAGGTACGTGCGAGTAGTAGAAGATCGTTTATAGTCAGACACAGCCGATGCACGTTAAAACGGCCGCTGCGTTTCTTTGTAACCCGTAGCTTTTATACCGTTGCGAATATGATTTGCCACGATTTCGTACAATCGCCTCGTCATCTCCGTGTAACGCGATACTTTAAATAGTTTTTAAAAGAAATTTCTCCTTTGTCGTTAGTTTCCAGCACTTGCCTTTAATCCGAGGCTATAAATCTCTTTTTAAGTACAGCTAACGAAGGCATGACCGTTCTCCTTTAACCGCTGACGAGCTGCTGAAAGATAACGCTATTCCGCCGGTTCGCAGTCAGTTTCCCCGGAAATATTTCGCTTAGACTCGAGTGGAATTTCCAGTAGGAACATCGGGTCGAATTTCCTGCGTACGTACTTAGCGTATAGGCAGGAGGTGACACGTAAGTGGTGTGCGCCCGAAGGGATTAATATTAAGGACGCATTTCGACGTGCCCTTAGTTCTCGGTCCAACCCCATCGACGGCACCGCCCGGCTGTGACCCGATTTTCCTCGATACCAGCGCCTGTGCACCGGCGTCTACATAATTCACGCGTCGAATGAAGCCGCCCTGTCGTTTTCGGCCAATACAATCCGGCTTGACACTTTAATCCACCACGATCCTACGAATGCGCTTCCTACGTATGTATTTGACTTGGTAATTCGCGATCCTACAACGGCTGGCCCGCGTTCCCCTCACTCTGCAACGGGCACTATCTCGATCAGATACAATGCCACTTTCTTAATATCAACCCACCACGTTGAAAATGAATTCGAACTCGAAGAAGCGTATGCACGATCCGCGGAAACGTATGCTCTGGGTCCCCTCGATTACACTCTTACAATCGTTAGGCGACTCGATTACAGCCGATGGCCGTTGAGAAAGTTTGGCAAATTTTGCGTCCGTGTCCCCCTATGACAAGCCACTCTGGAAATAAACGGCAGATTGCTAAGCAAATTGCACCACGAGTGCAATTCACTTTTGACGCGTGACGCGCGTCGAATTTTTCGAAGATCATTCCGTCGAATAGAACAAATTTAAACGTATCCGACTAAAAATGAAGCAAACAATTTTGTTAATCTGTTTCGTTTCCATGACAAACAGTGGACGTCACTTGTAAAAGGGATTACGCGAAATATTTCATTGTCAGTTCGATTTAATATTTGCGTTTGACACTCTGGCGATAAAAAGTAGATATGAAATGCAGCAACGCGCGATAAGAAGGAATATTTCGCCGATTACGGTGCTCGAACGAGATTAAAACGCATATCCTAGCGACGGGGCTCGGAAAGCCGTCGCGATGGATAAATATGAAAATGATTTGGTCAAAGCGATTCAGCGCGATTCGGTTACAAAGAATTTACCGAATTCGATCCTCGCGTCCTTACCTCGAACGTCTACTCACTTACTTACTTACTCGGCAATTTTTCATAACACGTAGCTAAAATATATATTTCTTCTGATAAGCTTCCCCACTCTGCTTCTTCCAACGAATTACAGAATTACAGCACGATTTTTACGAAACTTTGCTTTTCCAGCAAACGAAACTTTGTTTGAGTCGCAGAGGACGTTTGGATATGGGATGACTTTATACGTTTGAACGGAACGACGCTAATCGATAACATCCAGGTCCGATGGATTTCGTTAGCAAGTAAGAGTCTTTGTATTCCGGGCGCGCGACTGTCTCGATTCCTGACTTTTCTCAACGATTCTCCGTGGAAATGAACGTTTAACACGCGTTCCGTTGGTCCCCGGGCAAGTTGGACTCTTGCAAGCGATATTTTCCAAAACGCGCCGCAACGTTTCGCCGACGGTCCAAGAACTTTGTCTAAATATAGTTGGATCGCGAGCGGGCCTCGTTAGCTCCTACGAAACGAGTTCCTTTCCTATGCGCATATAAAATGATTATCAAACGCTGTTTCACGTACATAAACGTGGCCCGCGAACAACGTGTTCGCCTATGGTGTTCTATCAAAGGGTAACTTGGAGGTAAGGAGTTTTTTCGTTATTCGCTGAAATACGCGCAACAACGACACTCATTTACCTTCTCATTTACGAATATTCATTTGCGAACCTCTTTTAACTTTCGTTTATTGTTATTTCGAAGTTGCAGCTTCAACATTTAGGGCTAATATTACGCTTGTTCGTAAGCACAAAGTTCCCCGGAACAGCTTTTCACCCCGAATTGCTCAAAGTACTAAAATACATATTCATCTGCATACGCGAGATAACTACTTCGGAAACAAGAACTATAATGGAGATACGTACATACGTAACGCACGACGCGTTTTCCCTTTTTCTCGTCCTTCCTTTTTTTTCTTTTTTTTTTTTTTTTTTTATAATTTTAGCAATCGTTGGCCCGACAATTTGTATGCTTATTTGGCCAGTTCCTATCTGCAAGCGTAGGACGAGCTCGAAAAATTATTTTCGCGAATATTCGAAACGTTTTTTACTCAATTTTTCAGCAGCACAATTTTTCCATTTGCCTTGTTAAAAGTTAATTACATTACGAGGTCTGCGTTTTGTCCGAGAAAAAGTACACGGACGTATATAAGAAAGGAACGACGGATCTTTGCTCTGCTTTTAGAAGCGTGACTACGCGACCGCGAGCGTCAAAAGTATGCGAACCCCAAAGTTAGTCGAACCACTTGTCACGGCTTTGCACGAAATGTACTTCTTACTCGTTTACGCCCGTTTCTATCGAATCATCTGTCGCAAATAAATATCGCAAGAACGATTCGTTCCTGCAACAACATTTTCACATATTAATTTCTCTTACACGTCCTTGCAATATGTCGACATCCTTCCCGTAATGCAAACTTTTAAACGTCGCCGATACTTAACATTCCACTCCAAGCGCTGCTTCTTTAAGAACTGCTTCAGAGCAAACCCCTTCAGCTATTTTACCTTTCTTCGTGTTTCATACTAGAATGACGACGGAGAAGAAAGAAGTAGAGTGACAGAGATAGAGAGATAGATAGAGAAAGAGAGATAGAGAGATAGATAGATAGATAGATAGATAGATAGAAAGAGACTGAGAGAGAGAGAGAGAGAGAGAGACAGACAGACAGACAGACAGACAGACAGGGTCAGGGAGAACAGAGATTGAACCGAGGCCGGGGTGAAGAGGGTTGAAATATCGTCCGTACCGTTCGCCACGTGGTACGTTTCCTTGTAGCGAGAAATCTTAGCGGGCTCTCATCCTGCAGATACAAGTTTTCATTAAAATCTTCTTAGGCGCCCTTAATGAAGTTTATCGCGATGAAGTTGCTCGCTCTTTGAAAACGGGATAAATTTATGTTTCATTCTCGTCTCGATTAAGAGTTCCGAAACGGTGTTCTCTGTAACATATCGTCGGGCACTCTGCCGTTATTGTCGTTGAACGAGTTTCTATATTTCCGTCGGATCGAGTTCTCGTCTCTCGCGGAGTATTCCCTTAAAACGGTATTATTGAAACGTGCATTCGTATCACGGAGGTATGCCTTTGACGTCCGCCAGTCACCAGGATCGCGAGCGTTCCTTTCTTCCGGTAAGAGACTTTTCCCTCTCGTACGGAGGATGTTCGTCGCTGGAAGCGTTTGTCTCGAAACTTCCCTTAGCCCTCGAAACTCGAGCCTTTTCGATCGAAACGCGGTAACATCGTGCATCGACCACCCTATCCTTTTAATTTCCAATGGCGACCACAAACGAGGACGGACGTTACGATACGAAAGATGGACGATCCGTTGGCCTACTTCTCGGTCCGATTTCACACTCGCTGTAAAGCGCTCGGACGAACCTTGCATTCCCAATGTGTAAATCAAGAGCGTCTACGCGAGTGACGAGGAGCAAAGGAGCATGTGCGACGCGTAATGCGCGCCACGCCGAAAGATACGCGAGCCGAGTCGCTCGCCAAGACAAACGTTTTTATTACGAAAAATCAGGAGGCGAGACGAAATCTAGGACCGCGCGCAGCCGCACTCTCGCTTTGCGAAGACGCTGGTCACTATACGGAGCGAGGAAGAACTACGTAGAGAGAAAAGACAGGGACGTGTGCATCGCGCTTTCGCGATAAACGAAACTTTGTTATATTAGCGACATCGATAGTATCGACTTACTAATTAGCCAGATCGCGCAAAGTTTCATTTTTCGCCGTTTCTTTTCGCCTGCAAAATAATTTCAACTGTAACGTTGCAAGTGGTAAATAGAACGAAAGAGACAGAGGTAGATAGGGAAGGGGAGAGGAAGAGAGAGAGAGAGAGAGAGAGAGAGAGAGAAAGAAGTGCAGGAAGCAGGGATGCGAAATTTCGTTAAACGAACACGATATTGACTTTGTGATAGCCAATTACGTTACCATTATCCGTTCGCAGGACTGCGTGCAGTCTGTCATCGATAAAAACAATTAAACGCGACGGAAGGAAGGAACGAGCGAAAAGAGATACGGGAGGCGAGAAAACGCAAAAAAGGACGAAGAAACGCGTTTCGTTAAATCGATACGACGCTAATCGCGTAACGACAGTGTCAACCATCTGGTTCGTGTAAAATTTAATTCTTATCGATTTACTTATGCCAATAAGGAAAATTGCGAAAAGGTAAGATAGATAGCAACGTAGGAAAGAGCGAAACGGCGAGCGGACGAAACGGCTCGAGGAGGGGCGAAAGGAAGAGCGAAGGAAGAAGCGCGAGGGTGAGAAAGAGTCGGAGGGAAAGTAGGGGCGAGACTAGCGGTTTCTCTCCGTTGACTGCCCCTCTCTATCTCCCACGGCCTAGTCAGCGTAGGGTAGCTCTCCTGCCAACCAGCCAGCCAATCCCCACCCTTTGCCTCGTCCCGCTGCTAGCGCCTCTCGTGGCAGCTTTCTCAATCGCTCCGCTCGCGCTGCTTAGTCGCTCTTTGTCTGTCGCGTGCGCTCGGTGGTTGGGGTGTTGTCGGAAGGGTGGAGGTGTCGGGCGCCAGTCGCTACGCGGACGTCGAGCTCGGGATCTCCGTTGTCCCTCGCGAGACTTTTTCTCCCCCCCGTAAAGCTTGTGCTCGCGATCGGCGGACGTTCGCTTCGTTCGATTCGTACGCGGTGAGACGCGTGCGTTTTCCAATCGGTAGCCGTGACGTCGTCGAATGTCGGATCCGCGCGATATCGCCCACCGAACAAGCTCGATCTCGATCACTGGTTCCGTGTGGCCGAGGATCGCGCTCATGTGACGTTTACTTGCTACATGACGATAAAACGAGTGTCGTACGCGAGACCAAGGATCGAATACGTGAGCGTTCTCGGTTGCTGTGATTTGCTTACCAGTCGGGAGGATACTCTACGGTATACTACGTACAGCTTCGGGACTATAACGGATATCGATGGTGATTCGATGCAGCCACGAGGGGACGGAATCGTGACGATTTCGATGGTAAGTGGTTCGGCGCATACGTATGTACTGGCGTCTCGTCGGATACGAATGCGAATCCGGTTCCGGTTCGGTCCAAGATATATCGGTTATTAACCCTAGCTGTAACAGCGACGTTGCCTCTCTGACCCCTCGTTCTCCGCTTTCAACACCCGATCTGTTCCATTACGACACCCACTGTCCTTCGCTAACAATATCACTCGGATCGAATAGGGCGATCGTCGTGCTCGACGACTACTAACCGAGCGCGATGCCGATCCGGGTTTCGTCGCGAGATGACGGAATCTTATCGCGTCCGGTTAAATGGAAATTAGACGGAGATTGGGAAGTTTAACGTCGCTCCGTACGACAATTCGTTGTCTGTTACATCATTTAGTCTGTGATTCGTCCACGTTTATAATTCTTCCTAGTTTGCTTCTCTCCGATGGTTTTTTTCTTACGATACAGTTTGTTTCGTAAACAAGAAACTGCGTATTTTTTTTTTTTCGGAATTTCTTGGTCGAACCTCGGGGATGGCGGATGGGAGGGGGAGGGGTAGGGGGAGGGGGTGGCCGGAAGGGGAGAATTCTCTTTGACAATCATAGACGAATCATCACGAACGACAAGACTTTTCGACCAACTGGAAAATTTTCCCTCGGATTAGTACGAACCGGGAAGCGCGGTTTAATCAAAATTACGGGCATGCTACATCGGCGCGGTGGATCGTATCGAACGATTAAACGAGAAAAAGAGGAGCTCCGCATCGAATCTTGACGGTCGGTCAGCCGTGAACGGGTGAAACTCGTCTTTCTATCGACCCTCTCCATTACCCTTCTCTACTCGATATGATACCGACTTTAGGATCGCTATTTTTAATTCCGTTCACGCACGGAACTTTCCACCTTCGTCGAGTACGTGCTGCGTGTCGGACCGTTATTCCTTCTTCCTTTGAGTCGTCGACCGAACTCGGTCTATCGGGAAAAATCGTTCGGGGACCCTGATTCGAGTCGGCGCTAGGTGAAAAGCCTTCTCGTTGGTTAAAACGAAAAGAAGGATATCGGCGGAGAACGTATTTTCTTCTTTCTTTCTCATCGTTCCTCCATCGATGAACGCCGATAATTGAGAATCGGATAAACCGTCCAACTCTATTTGCGTCCCTTTTAGACGTATCCGTTCGACGTCTACAAAGTTTCGGCGTCTCGAAAGTTAAAAAAGGAAGGCGGCTACAGAAGGGATAAGAACGAACAGATAAAGGAGAATGACAATGACAACGACAACGACAACAAGGGGACTCGTTATTAAAGCCGAACAGAGTTCTCGACCGTTTTCTTCTCTGACTTCTCACTTTTCGGACACAACGATTCTAAATACGAATTCGTTTTCCGCTTGTTTACTTTTCTTTCCGTGGTCTCCCGACGTCGCGAGTCTCGCGTGACGAAGCAGCTCGTTGCCGATTTCATCCCATATAAACTTTCGCTTAACGTAAACACCGTTGCCCGTTTATCGGCTCATATATTTTTTACGATGCGTTAAAACGTTTCGTCGATTACGCGCGGGAAAGAATGTATCGCGTTCATCGGTTTTGTAACGCGATACCGCGATATCCGTTAGCGGGATACCGCTGGCAAAAATATCGCGAAACGTTAAGCGCGACATTCGTTAGGAAAGAGTTTGTTGCGATTAAACAAGACGACCGCGTCGATGACGCGAATATAGCACGGTTTTTGAACGTCGCGTTAAATAACGGTACAGCGAATAGGAGAACGGTCACGTTCTTGATTTTCTGCCTAGAAAGTACGCATAAATAATTACCAAAAGAACGTTCTTTTGCGTCGCATTCGTTTGTAAATTTATGGAAAGAGAGTAAATAAATATTCGACGTGACCTCGAGCTTCGCCTCTAACGAAACGTATTATTTCATAAATTTGAATCAACGACTGATTAATTATTCCCGCGAAACGATAAATTTAAACAGCTATAGTAGTCGGGTGAAACAGTATCCACGAAAATACGAGGTACTCGGTTGCCGATGTTATTATGTAATTTACAATACTTTTGTCCGTGGAATTGTCACGGCCGTCCGAGATGTCGCTGTTTTCGCGCGGAATCTTTCAACGCCATCTGCAATCTGCAGTCGTCTGGCACGCGTTAATCCGAAGGGGCAAACGTGATATCTCATTCGAGTCGCGGAGAAAAATCACGCCCCGTCGTTCCGTCTAATATCTAATATCTGTGTCGTGTACTTTTACACTGTGACGCGTTCCTCGTGTCAACCTGCTCTAAGTGTTAGCTTTTTTCGAGTGTAAACGCACCAAGGCGTATACAAATTACGGCCTTGTTACAAAGTATGCCGAGATTGCCCCGACAAGAAACGCGTACCAGCTTCCAGTTTTCAGACGAAGTAAGAATCCTTGCTTATCCTTTGTACGATGCCGTTCGTTGCTCCCGTTATATCGCCCCTGCCGCGAGAATATTTTCGCATCGTCGAGCGAGAAATCAACTGCCTGGACACGTGGTTCGTTTCCCGCTCGTTGCCGTACACCGGCGCTCGTGTATAGGTTGGCCTACCTACGTTCTTTGTCGCAAACTCTCGTTCTATAGTAAACTTTATTTTCGCAAATAGTCGTTTGGTAGTTTTCAAAGTGCGAGCAAACAACGTCGTCGAGCGTGCGGAGGATCTGGGATTTCGGGGTGTAGCGGGTTCATTCCGTAGGATGCGACGTACAATCGGTACAAATATAGATACGTAAGTAAATAACGATACTTTGCTATGTATCGCCGTGTTTGAATATCGAATTTAAGGAAGTAGAAATCTGTCACGGATCACGGTGAATCGGTGTTCGTGTAAACCTGCCGACTTGCGACGTCGAATCCATTTCGTGACAGCGATTCTACATAGCTTCGAGCGTTTCGGCCTGGCAACCTTGGTAGGTGCGTCTATCGCGTTCGAAGCGAAATGGCGCTGGCTGCTTGGCGATTTGCGTGCTGGGTAATCAGGCGATGCGTGAAAAAACGTCCGAAAAAATTGGCCGGAAGGGGCAGCAGCGTGGCGCGGCAGCGGTGGCAGCAGGTGACGGTAACGCAGTTTGTTTCCGGTATCGAACAATCGAAGCGAGGTGCAACGCGCGTGACGATTGTACAAAGGCAGATGCAATTTGATGCATTGTGAGCCGTATGTTCGGAGAGGCCGGTGTACAGCACGAGCACATCGTATGTTTAGCACTTGGCGCAGGATGCCACGTAGACCGTGACAGAACGCTTTTCATTTCCTCCTATCGGATATCTCTCGATGCTTATGATTAATGAAATCAGACGTAGCCCGCTATTGCGATTCTTTAGGAAGGATCGTCCACGCTCGTTTCCGCCGTAACGAATGCCAACGAACGAGTCGAATCTTTTTCGTTCGCGGATGTGCTTCATTGTCGTTGCTCGCTCGACTCGAAACTCACACTGGCGGTCATGCACGCTCGTTGTCGCACGCGTGCGGACCTCTTTCAACGCGTGTCCGCTGTAACGTCGATCTTTTCTCTTTTCTTCTTACACGCGCGGAACGTCGCCACGAGTACTCATTTTCCGCGACATGTTCATGTCCGCTAATAATTTCTTTTTCCTACTTCCTCCGGTGTTTTTCACCGTTCCTCTGCTTGGTCACCGCCATTTGCCTCGCGACTGTTTCCGTTTCCCCCCTGCGAACGCTTTAATTCGTCGACAGATTTTCTCGAACATTTATACAAGTTATCTCGAGGTCTAATCGGTGTCCGTTTGACGAACGTTAACGTTTAATAAATCTATGGCACGATTTTGGAGAATAAGATTCATTAGGAAAGTAACTTTCGTCGAGCGCTATAGAGGAGAAAGGCGTGGTATTCGAACGGTGCAACAACGTTGTTTATTTCGCGGCGTACGTTAAGCGCGTGTATTCCTTGCGTCGTTTCGAAGGAGAATTACTCGCCAAGTGGCTGCGAGCTATTCCGTTCAGGCATCGAGGCTACTATCTAAAGAGCAGCGGAACGGAGCGATCTGGTGGATCGAATTCGGTCAGGCGTTCGAGGGATCTTCGGGCAACGAGTTATCGCAAGGGTGTCGAGCAAACGATGCACAGCGTTTGGAAGCAACGGGTAATAGTACGTGCTGGCAAAGATTTCCGCATAATGGAAAACCATGGTTGGGAACGGTACCGCTGGTCGACGTAATTCGCTCGATATTGTAACGAAGTACAGATCTGGCGTCGAGATGAAAACGGCAAAAGGAAACGAGACGGAAGCCCGGCGCGAGTTCTCTTCTCTCTGCGGCGAAAAGAGTCGGCGTTGGCGCGCACGGAGAATGCGGAACGTTCGTCATTATCGATTCCCGTGGTGGCTTTTACCGCGATAAATATCGAGTGTACGGCGTTGCCTGTTATTACATTCCAAGCCGTACGGATCGTCTAGCCTGTGCGAACTAGATAACGCGACGAACGATCTTTTCTCTCCATTATCCGGCATCGTTATCGATGCGCGCCGGTGTATCGACATTGTACGCTCGGATATATCGAGCCTCTCGCGTAAAGGGCAAACGAGACTCGGAGGAACGCGGATACCAGTGGTGGAAATTGCAACGGCTGAAGAACGTCAGGGATGTTTGTCGTGCATTCGCGTCGATCGCGATGATCAGGCGAATAATTGCAATCAGCGAATTATTGGACGCATAATCGCGACAGTTATCTCATATAGTTAAGATCGATCGAGTCGAAATAATAATTGCAATTTCCGCTCGATGTACTACGCTTAATGGAAAGCAGGACGGTAAAGGCGGAAGCTTTATCTCGGTCGAAAATGTAAGCTCGAAAGAGCACAGCCCGCTGTTGAGCGGCGCGGCGCTTTAAGGACTGGATAAGCAGAAAAAGTCAACGGGTCGAGTTAAGTTCTCGTTTGCACGACAAAATACTGTTCACTTTCGCGACTGTTTCTTGCCTTTTGCCCCGAAGTTCGTCTTTTACGCGCATAATCTGCGCCAGCTTTCTCGGCACTCTGACTACAACGTTTCTCTCGTAAACTAGCTCGCCGTTCCGTGATAAATGATACCGACGTACGTTTCGCAGCTGATATACCATAAAATGCCATAAGATTTTGACAGAGGCGGCACCGATGGTTATATCACGTGGTACATGTAGGAACGTTTTATTCGTCGTTCTATATTTCATTCTGACGGCCGTGGATCGTTCGCGAATAGGATATTTCGTCCTTGTCGGTTTACCTTAATAGTCGAACGACTATAAAGAGATAGTGAAACGAAACGATATACCGGCAAACACCTTCGAAGTAACAGCACGATTCGCGATTACCACACGACGCCGATAACCTTCTCCGATAGGCGTGGACCTCCATTACGATAAACTTCCTTACGAGGATTCGAACGATCTTTGTCGTCGAGATTTTCGTTACTCGATACGCGCATCTCACTCGCATCTGGATTCGGTTTCCGCCCTTTGTGAAATTAGACTCGTTGCCAATGACGCGAATATCGTATACCTGTCAGGTTAGAGCGTTTACGCGCGATCTGCTTCGACACGTAAGAAACGCGTTAGAAACACGTCTCTCTATCTCCAGCCGTTTCTCTATCTCGCAATTCCGACTGAGACTTTTGCCCCAAGATCGGCGATCTCACCTTGAGCTTGATTTAACACGGTTGCCGGTACTTCACGCCGCCCCCCAACCCCCTCCTGCCGACGGCCAGCCGATTGTGCATCCGGTTCTCGATGATACCCTAAAGGGACCAGACAAGGCTCGACGTTCGGGACAATGTAAATGCGAATACATTTATCTGGCGAATGCGAGTAAAGTTCGTAAAAGTGGCGGTCGAATTCGCTTATTTAGCCATGGGTACGTTTGAATGATATTCGCGCTTCCAATGGGAAGGTCGATTGATCGATCGGTAGAGGAGGGAGGAGAACCGAGAGGTCTTCTGAGCGTTCGAAGGGGATACCGATGGAAGAAGAATGGCATTTTCGTAGCGCGATTATCGGCTCGGCGTTCAAAATTCGCGCGCATATTCTCTCTGGCGCGAGACAAGCCGTCGTTGAACCCTCTTACTTAAAATTTAAGTAGGATTTAACTTGGAAATCCTGCCGCTTGATTGGGTGATTGACGGTATAAGTAGAGCTTAAAGTTTCGCCGGAGTCCTGACGGTGGCGATGGCGGAGGTGGTGGGGTGGGCTGGCGGCGGTCCCGTTCCTCTTTGCCTCTCCCCGAGAAGAATGCCGCGAGGATCGATTCGTCGACGA
This sequence comes from Bombus breviceps, assembly GCA_014825925.1. Lineage (NCBI taxonomy): Eukaryota > Metazoa > Arthropoda > Insecta > Hymenoptera > Apidae > Bombus > Bombus breviceps. Next base: position 19,744,952 of record CM026185.1, read on the forward strand.
TACGCATGCACGTGTAGCCGCGCGAACGTGCTTCACTTTAATTACGCCGACAAGGCGGTCGAGAGTTTTGTTTGCGCTTTATCATCGACCGATCCCCCGCCAATTCGAAAATAAGATTGCCCGGAAATCGAGTTCGGATGCTTCGGCGACAAAGCGGACTCACCTCGTCGGAAGATCGACTCGCGTCCGTTTAACGATAGCCGGCCACGATTTCGTTAACGCGACGTAAAACTCTGTTTACCGACGCTCGAACGCTTCGATTCGCGATCGAGCAGATCGTATTACTCGTAATAAGAAAGTTACTTTCGATTTGCGTACGACTTATCCGCGTACGACCGCTTACGAACGCTTAATCGAGAACTCGGTATCGTATCTGATAGAACGTATCTGTGTTTGGTAAATTAACGACTTGTATGAAACTTTGATATTCTCCTCGTGATACTCGTTTAAAAGGAAACGTCACGTACGCTCGGTGTTACGCACCGAGGCCCGATCGCCAGCAGCTTCCGCACGCTGTACTCGTATATTCATGGGCGAGCGAAACCGTGTCCCAAACTTCGTCGGTAGAGGTAGGAGAGAGGCCGTGGAAAAACGTGGCTGGCGCGTAGCGTCGGCGATAAGCGACGATGCTCTCGTTAGCCTCGATTCTACCCGGAAATTACGCGGTTCACCGGGAAATTATGGAAAGCCGATCGATTTCGCAACTACGTTTCTTTACTCGCCAGCCACGAGCGTCCATCGGCCGCGAAACGATCTTACTTTACGAGCCGACGTGTCACCACCGTTCTCTGCGAGGTGACGATATCCAAAGAATCGCGCAAAAACCATAACCAAAACGAAACAACCACCTCCCCAAGAACGATCGGTTTCTCCTTTACCTCGTGGGATAACGACGCAACATTTTTCCCTCCTCGCGATCTAAATGTTAGACCAGATTGTTTTCGGTTACGGTTAGGAAATAATTAGCGTGAATTAGCAACCCCTAATGGAGGTGTAATGGCCAATAAATATGAAAGTGGTAGCGGCCACGGGAAAACCCAATGCCGGTACGAATAATCAGCAGCGAGCCATCGCGTTCATTACGAATTTATCGTTTCGTTTTTCGGCAAGTCGATGTCTCGGTGTTTCATACGCTATTACCGTGCCATACAAGCTCGTTATAGCGAATGATTTACGTGTCGGACACTTTCCTCGTTAGGGGAGCTTGATAAGGTCGAAAATCGACCGCGCATTCCACTTACGTATGCATACGTTTCTGCTTAAAAAAAGCGGGATCCGTACAACTCGATACGCAATTTGACTTTTTATCGCTACTGGGATATATTTGCTCGGTACGACGAAGCAGAGAAGAGAAGCCTTTGACCGGTCTCCCTTCCCGTCGAAAATAGACTATTATTACGTTCGCTGAATGTTCAGCAATTCGCATTCCACGAATATATCGCCGATTTAATGCAAGGTAGGTTACAATTTTCTATCTTCTCGCGCAACGCGGAGACAAAATTCGCGCTCGAAGGGAAGGGGCGACGGGGTGCGAGAATTTCAGCGTCGTTAGTAAAAGAACCGGTGAAACTGCACCTTTCCTGTCGAGACGCGTATTTCTTTGAGAAGGTTTCGGCTCGAGCTGCGTCCATCGGACTGTTTTGCAATTTAGACAAGGTCCGAGCGTAGTGATTTTCATACGGCCGGCTCGAGTAATTCGACGGCAAGCTTTGAGATAGCTGGACTGTTCGAAGAACCGCTTCACTCCCGGAGACCCGTGCGAAGATGCGGAAACACAGGCGAATATGTGTGGCTGTGGCTTGGAAAGCGCTCTGCGTCAGGCTGATAGGCTCGACGTGGCGTGGGGGCGGCACAGGGAGCCGGCAGACCGCTCGTTGAATCCGCAATATGCATATGCAAATTATTTTTCATCCGCCATCCACGAGTCGATCCTCCCTCTCGAGCGTTTTCAGCAAACACTCGTGCTACTAAAGACGTCGCTCGAGTCGCGTCTTTGGATTAACTTTTCTTTTCCTCCTTTTCTCTCTCTCTCCCTCTCTCTCCCTCCCTCCCTCTCTCTCTCTCTCTCTCTCTCTCTCTCTCTCGCTCTTCGCGTATTAATCGGATCGCGATACGAAACGAGATGGAAAGAAAGAAAGAAATGTACATATTTTGTACAGATATTTTATTTAGCCCACTCGGATGTAGATAGAGAATCGATCAGCTCGGTGAGAATATCCTTAGAGGTATCTATCGATTCGAGCGGTAAAAACGTTGGCAAGGGAATCGAACGATCGTTCGCGGACAAACGACCTGGTTTGAAAAAAGAAAGAGGTGATAGAGAGCGAAGCAAATTAAGAGCACTCCCGCGCGAGCGTCGTTGTTCGTTGTAAAAATGAATGTTTACGGGGATCTCGCCGCTTTCTTTTGTAACAATGCTTAAAATGGTTAACGTTGGAACGATGTGTACCCCCTCGTAAATAGCCGGGAGAAATAGAAGGAACAGAGTCGCGGAGAATCCTAGAATTAATAGTCTCGCGAACGGGCTTCCTGTCGCTCGTCGAAATACGATATCGGATTTTCCGTCGCGGAATAAGCATCCACGAGTACACTTCCGCGTCGATGCGCGACGCGGCCCGACACCGAACCGGCTCGCGAATCTCCCTTTATTCATCGTTTCCAGCATTTTGTTCCGTTACTCTACCGAGAGAAGGCAATCCTCTTTTCCCCATCACGGTTCTTTGCGAACGCTAGTGAGAATAAATCACGGCGGTGGCCCAAACCTTCGAGGCTACCTCCGTCCGAAGGTGTTAAGTAAAGTGGCCTTTCGGTCGATGCGATAACGCTCCTGCCCGCCTTATCCACGACTTTTCCCACCGACGTCGTCCTCTTACCTTTGTCGAGACACTTTTAATTTTTCAACCGAGAGCTTCATCCACACAAAGGAAATTACGAACGAGACGTAGCGTAGCTTGCCTCTTAACGAGGTAAACCTCGAGCAGCCATTGGAAGTGGCGAATATTTCTAGAAAGATCTGCCACTTTTACGCCGTTTAAGCTGCTTGTTTCGATGCTGAGCGTCGCGCGTAGCCGCAAGATTCGAAGCGACCGAGACACGGAGACATAACGAAACTACGCACAGAGAATTTGTCGATTCGTATGCGAAGGAATCTTGGAATCGGTACATTCGTTCGGAAATTACGCTTTCCTCGGCTCGTTGGGACGCCAGCTGTCCTCGGGTTATGCACGTTTAATCGCGCAGCGGCCAAGCGTACCTATCGGCGCGACCGAAATAACTACGAGTGGCCCTCGAAGATCCGGATCGTGCCTGCAATTCCCTCTCGAACGAGACGAAATAATTGAACATCGGCGTCCGTTGCTTACGGTCGCCCCGTTGTCCAGTAATTCGCGGACAAATCGCTGTGACGAATCCGGGGTGCGAAATTTCGGCTGCATGCGGCGTAAGAGATCCAAGAGAACGAATAACGGACGGCGTTGCTTAACGCAACGATCCGATAATTGTTCGCGTTCTTGCTTTTCCTTGCTCTCTCTCTCTCCCCCCCCCCCTTCCTCCCTCCATTCGATTCGTCTATCCTGCCTATACAGGAGGTATGTAGTATATCGATCAAAGGATCGAATCGGACAACAAAGAACAGAGCGGGAACAAAACGAAATCGAGACTTTTCTCGATAATAGCTGGAAGTTGGGTGGGCAGGCGAAGATGTTTCGCAATCGTGGAAATAATACACTTTTAAAATAATACGCTTTACGATCGCGAGTTACGGCGTGCTTACGAGCGGAAGAAAACGACGAAGCAGAGAGACGTATTAGCCGTGACAGGGAGCAGCTCGTTGACGCCACGTAGCTAGACGCCACGTTTCGAAGAAAAAAGGGAACGGATATTTTAGCGAATAAGCGCGGCCTGGATTCGAGACCAGAGATACGTACGCGTCGCGCACCGAGGAAAATGGAATGTAAATCTAGGCGACGCGCCGCGCGTCGTATCGAATCCGAGGGATTAGAGAATTTCAGCGGAAGGGGAAAGATTCGACGATCTCGCCGTTGATCGTGGGTCAGACCCGCGTGTTCGAGTACAAGCCGGAGAACAGTTTTTAGATGCGTTTTCGAAAGAGCAAACTGTAACATCATCGACGTTTATGGAGCGCGAATCGAGTCGCGCGTTAATATCGAGGAGACGACGAAATTTCGCGGGATTTTGGGACGTGACACGTTCGGGAACGTGAAACCGCACGGCCGTTTAATTCTTCTTTGGGAAGCCGATAATCGGCCACTGTCCGAATTGACACGGACAAAAAGTAGATGCGGTCGGCTTTGTTCTGGCCCGCGGCGATACCACCGCTGCCCTCTACGATCGTGATTGGTAGTTTAGAAGGGCGAATACAGTACGGCGGATTTTTCCAACGTCCGGTCCCGGCTGCCGCGTACCGCTCAGTTTTTTCCATGCCAAACCACCCGCCGGCAGGTTAATTTTCCTCGTGTTTGCTCTTGTTTCTTGCTCGCGTGCCGTTCCGTCGAGATTGAACGCGCCGGGTCTTTGCTCCTTAAGAGGAAGCCACGCCGGTAATTGTAAATACTTGCTAAACTAAATTTAGTGTGGTATATCGAGGAGGAGAGCACGAAAACTCTCCGGCTTACGAATATTAAACTCGCAACGGCCTCGTAGACGCGTTAATCTCGTAAACTGGCTCGACGATCGATAAACACGAGTAGAGTAGCGACAGTGATGTTGAAAAGATGAGAGGAGAAAGAAGCACGCGGTCGCCAATAGCGACGCGTAGGTATCGCTCGACGACGTTGCCAGCATACGCGTATTCCGTCTTTCTCGATAGACGCTTCTAGAACGTTGCCGGAATCGAGCGCAGCCAGCCAATAAGTCGGAGGTATCGGTGTAAAATAGAACGGCACCGGTACGAACGGGGCAGGATCGCGTATACCAGCGCGGTTGTTCCTTCGATTCGCTGTATTTACCAACTCTCCTGCGTGGCCTCCTCCTCACAGCGTGGCCAGCTGTACCGCTCTCTCTCTCTCTCTCTCTCTCTCTCTCTCTTTATCTGTCTGTCTGTCTGTCTGTCTGTCTGTCTATGACGAGCTTGTTTCGACAGTATTCGCTTCGACGATACGAAAAACTCCGTCTCTGGGTTGTAAGGCAAATGGAAATATCGAGGAACACGCGTGTTACGATCTTCGCGTAAAAGTCGCCGGCGATGCCTCGCCGTGAGAATCGGAACGTCGTTCGTTTTCTCGTACAAAGATGGAAGCGTTAAATCAAAGTTAGAGGATACAGTTTGTGGAACGATACGCGAAAGCAGCGAACCCCGCGATGATCACCGCTTGCCAATGAAATTCGCGGCAACGTGGACGAATGTTAACGAGGTCGGTTGCCTCGGTTTTACCATTATATTTCGTAGATTACGACAATTACCGTATTTTTGCTTGCCACCGGCCGCACCGCCAAACCGTTAATTACTCGCGCACGAGTGCTAACGATGGTCGATTTAAACAAAAATGGGTTAGCTTTGGGTGTCCATTGTGTGCCCGCTCGAAGAGACAAGTTCAATCGTACGTTCGCTGTCGTCCTCTTGATCCGCGAAAGCTCGTCGTTTCTTTTTCCGACTAGAAGACGCACGATCCCGAATATTTTCACGATTCGAGCGGCAAATCGCCAGGAAAGTTTCGATAGGAAAATTTCGCGCACGCGATTCGCGCTCCACGAGATATACGCGTCAACCGCGTTCCCAACGATCGGTCCGTCGTGCTCGAAACGAAACTTATCGACAATTACGAAGTTCCGTTCGAATTTTCTTATTGGCGGCTACGCTCGGAATCGAGTTAGCGGGAGATCCGGCAAAGTTGTAGGAAATTGCTGTTTACGGGGCGTGGCCTCTAGTTACGTAACACAGACGCGTAATTACGTAGCGCGTAATTTCGATGTGAAAACGTTGACGCGTTTCTTCGACGTTTCGCTGATGCTAATTATCCGACCGACCGGATTGATCGGCGGCGGCTGGATGGTTGGCGCGGCGATGTCTCGGCGCTGCGTTTCTCGATTTACGCGACGGCACATTGCAACCGAATCGAGGCGAGGCTCGATGGAATCGTTTAAGGCAGCGAGACGCGTTTCTCAGCACGTTGCCGCGCATCACTGCCAGTACCATTTATCCGAATAAGGGGGGAAGACGAAGGGCTGGATGCGCGGGAACGGATGAATCGGATCAGGCTTGCAGATAGAGGTAATTGGCAGCGAATTCGACGTATTTGCCAGGTGGAATCCAAACGGAGGAGATTCTTGTATATTCGATGGGCAATTGGCGTGCCGATCGGAATCACGTAGCCGGTTATCGATAAAATATTTGCGTGCTCGGTAGCCCGCTATATGATTGCGGTGACTAATTTCGTGGCGGTTCGATTGGCGACGAGTTTGGAACCGGTGTCGCCGATAATTACGGCGCGTGACACGCGTGGATCGGTGGTTTAGGGGCGCGGCCATGTTAACGAGAATTCGACGGCTGCTTCGACCATCGTTCATCCGCCGATACTTTCGCGATCGTTTTCCAACCAAGCGCGAAATCATCGCCGCAGCTCTGCCTCCGGTCTTCGCTTCTCCCTTCTGGGCCGCCGATCCAACCGGAAGAAAGCAGCTGCAACGCCCGTTAAAAGAATTTACAAGTCGGAGCGCACAAGTTTGCTCGATCCGCGTCCGCCCATAGTCGAATTCCATTCGAATTCCGTGTAAGTCGCCGATCCTCGTCGAACCTCGGCCGATAATTATTCGATCGGATTCCTAATAAACCGCGTAGCCGAGGGGAGCGTGGAATCGACGGGTCCGTCGGATACGCGGACGGAAGAACGTCGAAACATCCGGCAGCACGATGCAATCGGGGATTCCATTTGCTTGGACGGTCGAGATAGTTGGAAGCGTGGAACGGCGGCGAGATAACCGGCAAATAGGCAGCCGAACCGAACGGAGTGCTCGAATATCCGATAGACGAGCGGAACTGCTGGTGTTTATCAATTCGGGATATCCCAGGGTCGTTGTTCTCGCCGCGTCTCGTTTGCGCCAAAGATGGATCGTCCTGCCGTTTCGCGCGAGTTTCCAAGTTTCCGTAGCCTAGAACCGCGCTCTCGGCATCGTTTTCGTTTCGACGACGAAGCGTATTCTACCGGACACTCGATGCGGTAACGCCGGCGAACAATCACCCCCCCTGCCCCCTCCCTCACCTCCCCCCGACTCGCGAAAACATCGGCTTATTTCCTACGTACGGCAATTTAATTAACATTATACGACCCCCCGTTTCGGTTTCCAGCGATCAACGCTTCCGATAGACACGACTTTACCGACCTATTGCGAGGCGATAAAACGAACGGGTCGCTTTTAACGGCACGTGTTGGACGTTCGGTTCGATCGTACGATACGCGACAATTAGGTGGAAGAATCGTAGAGGAAGAGAAATTGCAGAAGGAATTCGAGTAGATCGCGTGAGCCGGCTTTCCGCGCTACGATAACGGTCGAAGTAGGGGAAACGGAACGAAGAGAATTACGATTTTATTCGTTTCGTAACGTATATCTGTTTGGGCAGCCTAGTATCGTACAAAGAGATATCGAGCTGTATCAAATTGTTTTCGTATACGATTTAAGTCGATATCGTTCGATAATATAAGATCACGCTTGCTATTGCTCGTTAGCTGTCGGGATTACTTTACGTTTCTTGTCGTAACCTTGTTTCCCCCCCCCCCCGTTCATAGTCGTACATAGTCGTATATGGATTATAGGCGAGCCATCGATAATCGTACGGAGAACTTTATTTCGAAAATAAATAAAGCGTCGCACGCCGCACGCCACACGCCGCACGCCGCACGCCGCACGCCGCACGCCGATATATGTAATTTGCATGCAACGCTACGGTTGTTTGTTCGAAAGTAACTTACGATGAATGGAACGAGCACGTTTCGAAATGATGGTGTTGCTGCGAGTAATAGCGAAACGGGGACAGGCTGGCTATTCGAATTTATTATTGATCGACTATCGGGTGTCAGCGTTTAACCAATATTTGCACGACGTCTAGTAAACATTGATTAATCACTGCTACATCTGACCAATAATTAAACGTTAGTCTCGTGTATGAGAGAGGGATGCGCGTAGTAATTATTTTTACAGTGCCTGTATTCGCTTCCGCGATACCGTTAATAAACCGAGCAGGTATCAACGTATCGACGCTTAATCTCCACGTTCTATACTAATTGCCGAACAGTTATTAATTTTACCTCGTCCAAAGTAACAAATCGCTCTCGTTCTCGGTAATTTCGGGTATCGTCCGAATCTCTTTCCTCTCGACCAAGAGGTTACGACGAAGAAGGGGTCGTCACGCGGCGCGCGATATAAAATTACCCATCGGCGAGAAACTTTTCCCCAAGAATCCCTGGGCCGTCGTGGCAGACGTTAAACCGTCTCGGAATTCCAAGAGGAAGCTCGTGGAGGAGCTATTGGATGCGCGACATCGGGCGTTATCGAACCCGTCTGCGAAGAGTAACGTCTCGTACGAGCTATCGATACACGTCTTTCTCGCGACTCGAAGCAGCCTCGAGCGGACCGCAAAGCCGATTATTCGCGCCGCGCCATCCATAACCGTGTTAGTTGGTGCAGCAGAGGGCCCGCCAACCGAACACCACGTTCCATTGTGCGTATTATTCAATCGCTTCGCCTGATTTACCTTTCAAGCTGTTTGCCACGCGACGTTAGCAGTCGAGGGCAGTCGCGCTTCCATATAAAATATATAAGTGATACGAAAGTGTTACCGGGATTCCGCTAATTTCTATCAATATACTCTTTACAACGTCAACATATTTTTACAACAGCCAGACGGCCATAAGAATCGCAGAATGCTCGCTCGCCTCGACGTTTACCTTTCCGTACGCTTTAATTCCCCCATCTTCGTTTCTCAACGGTTAAGCAGCCAAGGTCTTGACACGCAATCAACGAAGAATCGTTAATTAATCGTATACGCAGTCGGCATGCGATGCGTCGTTATCGATAATCGATGATGGTTATCGACAAACTGCGATCTATTCTATTCTATTCTATTCTATTCTATTCTATTCTACTCTACTCTATTCTATTACATACGTTATGTTAGTAGCCTAAAATATATTAATTTTCAGTCGTGTATTTTTTATTGAAAATCTCTGCCCGTGCAACGCGTTAACTACGCTACTACGGTAATACAAGTACGTAACGATACGTTTTGTAACCTTGAGCTGCGTTTATGCTCCTGTAATATCACCTAATATTATTATATTTATCAGGCTCGCTCGGCATACAGTTTATTATCCTCCACTTGTACACGTATTTGGTATTCGGTATTTGGTACTTGCATCGGTGGCCGACGATTCCATCACTAGCGAGCAAGTGGCAAAACGAATCGTTAGCAGATAACGAAATATCCAACCTAGTTGCCCGCGCGACAAGTTTTTTCGCGGCTCGAACATCGATCTGGAAATAATGGAGCCGTGGTCGTGACTGATGGCGCCAAGAGTCGAGTCTCGTTGTTTTTTCGCCGGTCTTTGCGTTTTTCCTTCTTCATTTAGGCCGGAAAATCGCGGAACCCGCCGGTTTTTCATCGGCCGCGATTAATCGCGTGGAAGACGGAAGAAGACGCCACCTTCGCGAGATAAGCCGGTTAGTTATAAACCACGATCGTTGTTTCTCTCGTAAAACAGCCGAAGAGAAACACTTGCTAAATAAATGTTGGTAGACGTGGATCAAATATTTTATTGCTATTAGCAGGAAGATGGGAATATTTGGCGGGGCAAAGCGAAGGCGGAAAGGGGGTCGAAGCGAATTTCTTCTTTGTCAATTTGTGAAATCGTTGGAACGAGGAACGCCAGAGTCTTGGCGGAGTTGCAGCTTCCGTTTAAATTATCGGCGATAGATAATTCCAGAGTAGTTTCGTCGTCGGCTAGAGTTGCACGATTTTGTCGAATCGACGATTAATCGATCGCCTCAACGGTCAATGTTTTTAGAAAAATAGGTATATATATATCTTTTTCTCGCTCTTGACGTTATTCGCAAGAACGCGCGTTCGTCCGGTTGCCAAGCGTTAAATGGCCCAAATGGTTTTCAGCTCGTTCCGTTCGATCGTAACGTTGTTAAAACTCCGTTGTTACGACAAGGTTGTTAAAACATGTTGGTAATAACATTCGCTGTAATATTACGCAACGAAGCACCGATAGCTTGATAGCTTTTGTTGCTAGTATTTCGAGTTTAACACGCGTTTCGATCACAACGTGATCGAATAAAGCGCCGCCGGCGTCAAAAACCAGCGAGTCAGAAATGTCGCAGGCACGGAAACCGATCGTACAACGCTATAGAACGGTTTCGCGCGATTTTCACGGTTAGAAACGCGTTTCTAAGATACGTACGAGCGTCCGCCGTTCAGCTACGCGTCGTAAATGCGAAGCTTTCAGAAGCTCGCAAAGTCAGCGGGGAATCAACGATATCTCGCGGAGCGATCGTTCACCAGACCGAAATAGGTAAATTCCTGCGGAAAGATGCAGGTAAAGTATGCTCGAACAGCTTTGGAAACAGTTATTTCGGCGTGTCTCTTTCGCCATGCGGACGTCGTTGTTGAGATAAGTCGGGAACGGGAGCCCGAGGCTGTGGCAAATGCAGCAAAAGCGGTCTTAGTTGGCCATGCCCCGTGGGAGTCTACCGAAGGGACACGGCCTCTACGACGAACGTGGTCGCTTCGAGAACGAACTCCGCTCTTCTTCGAGGTTGCTTGAACTTGGCCTCGTGCGCGCCAACTTTCGCCTCTCCCTCGCGGCCTCGTACCATCGAATCGCTCCGCCTCCTTCACCATTTCCTCGTATTTCTTGCCATTTATCTTTTCTCTCTCCGACTTTCGTTCCATTCCTCTTCGCTTCTCCCTGCCCTTTCCCTTCCCTTTCTGCGGGTTCGCGCGTGCTCACGACCAACGGCTTTTTACCAGCACGAATCTGGCCAGCGTCCCCGAATAATATTCGAATGGAGAGTGTCGGAACTGTTCGAAGGGCCGACGAAAGATCTAGCGAGAATCGCGACGGTCCCGGCAAGTTTTAAGGACTCGGCGAGTTGGAAGTACGTTGCAAGTAGGAAAATAGCTTGCACGATCAAGAAGCACTACGCGGATCTCCGAGTATCTCGAAAGTTTTTATTTTACGATTTGCGTTATTTGTCGCTTATCGTTCCTTCTACGAGCTTCTATATCACGTAACGTATTCCGCGTAGAATAGAGACTTTGTTTCCAAGTAAATGTGAATTACACGGTAATCTCCCGATTTAATATCGCACGATATAACGCGGTTTCGCTTTAACGCGGTTCGAGAATCGGTGAAAAATCACCAGGCACCGTCGTTCGATGCTTCTCATCGTGTACGGAATTTCCGAATTTCCTCACACCTATTGACATTTTTCATTCGTTCTAGTTCGTAGAGATCGACTCTTCGCGGCCGAAAATTTTCTCGCGCGCGAACTTCAATATTAAGAAATTCGCAAGTTTAAGCGTTTGAAAATTTGAAAATTCGAACGTTTGCGAGTGTTAATATCGTCGATACGTAATACCTCTAATTAATTATCGAACGTTTGCGTTAGTCCTTTGTCTCGCTTAGCGCGGCGTTTCTTCGAAATTCAACTACCCACCGCCGTGTCACAAGGCCAGAGGATGTCTGTGCGTGTAAGAAAAGAAAATTCGATTCGAGATATTGCGTATCCGTGGCTAGCTACTTGACAGCGGAGTCGGTTTCACCGTGCGCTTAGTTTCCTAGTCGCGTGCTGTCGTACACGAAGAAATATGGATCGACGCATAATTGCGCGAGATTTATGAACGCAATTTTCCTGGCGTGCCGTGCAATGGTTTTTAAATACGCGCGTTTCCCCGCATCTTTCGCGTGTTCCGATTAATCGGTTGCGGGTAACATAAATTCGCTGGCCCGTTTCATTTTCCTGCTAGCCGCGAAACAGCAAACGTAACACCGTGCTCTAGCGGCGATGTGGAATGCCAGATAACCGTACATTGGTTAGAAAGTAATTTTGCTAGAAAATGTCGCATCTGGAAAAACCCACAACGAAAGATAGCGGCGTTTCTCGTTCGCGACTGAAACTCGTATTCGAGATTTGTATTCCACGCGACGCTCGCTGATCGACTCGATCGAACGTTTTTCCGTTGGAAAAAGGAAAGGCGCGACTAACGTTAATCCATCGATATCGCTACAACGACGCGCGGACTCGCAGAGATCAACGTTAAAATGGCTCGTAACAACGAGGGTAGCGGGGAGTAAGGATCGAATAATATCGCTCGATTTTGAAATTGAAAATACGGTGGTCGAACGCAGCGTTACTCGTTCTCTGTTTCGTCGAACGATCGGCAGTCGTAAAAAAAAAAAAAAAAAAAAAAGAAAAAAAAAACGCGGGATCGACGGTCGATGAAATATCTGAGAAATTTTGGTTATTACCTCGCGAGAACACGATCGAACTCGATTTACTCGGTTATTTATTTCGATTGAACGTCAGGTATCCAGAAAGATACGAACGAAAAGATGGAACGTATTCGCGTTCGTAATTAATAAGCAGATGATAACCGGCTTCGCGGAAGATTCGCCGACCGCGATTAAACGATCGTCGGTGGAACGTAATAATCGGTCGTCGCCCGTACGGCCGAGCAGACGAGATGAAAATCTGCAGGCCGCGCGATTAAATTGACAAATAACTCGTCGGCTAACGATGTTAATGACGCTTTATGCCCAGCGGTGATTCGCGACGAGAATTACCGGTGATAGGTGGCTTTCTATGCGCTGTTTCCACGATGGATCGTTCTTTGGCAAACTGTCGCGCGCCCATTTCACGATACTACTGTCCCCCGATACTCTATGAAAAAGTGTCTGTCGGTACGATCGATCGGCCGATAATCTTCCCGGCCCATAAAGGTTCTTAATTATCGCGTATTTGCTTCGTTAACGACGCCGCGCGAACGAAAATCAATCAAGCCCCGGGGAAAAAAAAGTATCGCAACTAGTCGGTCGCCGCTGCCAGCCATTGCCGATATTCGATCATAATTGCTCGGGAGATGATTGGGACGGAGATGGTTCGCACTCGACCAACGTTCTCTCCTCTCTCCTCCGCCTGTGATCGACCTTTGGTTCTACCTGCTTCCGCGAATCTCTCCAATTTTCCTTCCTACAGTTTCGCGAAACCAGCTTCGGAAATTCAATTTCTTTCTCTTCTTCCTTTCTCGATTGAATTCGAACCTATGTGAATCTACGTGCGCATCCGAGAGATCCTAATAACGCGTCTTCACCGAGAGAAAGCTCGTTCCCTCCGTATTTCTGCGTGTACCGTCGTCGATCCTGTTCCGCCAACGCGCGAACAACGGCCGAATACATAGCAGGTTATCCGTGAAACGTTGGTCGAATTTGTCCAAACGACACGTATATTGCACACACGCGGCGCGACGACATATCCGGTTATTGCTAGCACGCTAATCAATTAGGGAAACGTTATCCGCCAACGATCGGGGGCAAGTGTCGGTGTTTCTGGACAACGGTTTAAACGGTGTTAGAGACCGTCCAGCCAGAAGGGACGATTCCATGGTCAGTCGTTATCCAGTGGGCGCGATTAGGCTTCTCCGCCAACCGATTCGGATCGCCCGACGAAATCGCTCTCTCTGTTTTTCCCACGCTCGATCTTGCGCGTACAACGATTTCGTCCAGCTTGCTCTGCACGATGGAGATTGGCGTAGCGATTAGGCGCGGCTATCGTCGCAAGGATCGCCACGCCAAAAAAGAAAAAAAAAAAAAAAAAAAAAAAAAAAAAAAAAAAAAAAAAAGAAAAAAATGAAAAAGGAAAAGAGCCGCGCAAGGGCGACGAATACGGTTTTAATCGCCGTTTCACGGTAAACGCAGACCCTCGATTACCTTTTTCCCCGTATTTCCGTTTCATTTTCCTGCTAAAGAGCTTACCCGCGATATCGTTTCGGACAGAATTAGTCGCGCTCGAAATAAAAGCCATCGCCGGAGCCATTTCCCGGCAGACGGAAGACGTAGCGGGGTAAATTGTTTTTCCACGGCGGGATCCGTCGTTGTTCGCGGACGCGATAGTGTCCGGCAAGTTCTTTTCACGTCAACTCGAAATCACTCGCGCGTTTCGCCAACGAAACGAAACGGTTGCTCTCTTCGAGTTGGTTTCTGCCTTCCACCGAGGCCTGTCATCCGCTCAATTAGCCGCACGACGTTCTTTAATTCCCGCTTTCTTCTCTTTCCTGTTTTGTTTTCTTCGTACCGTTCTTTCCTGCGTTTTTTCGGTTCGGCTCAACGAGTAGACTCGCGTTTGGAGAACCGCAGCCAGTGCTTAGCGTCCTGCCTATCAAACAGAAATTACCTTGTACCGCGACTCCACTCGCCCTAATTCGCGCAGTTGATCGCGCTACTCCCAATTCTCTATTCACAAAGTTCGTTAACGATCGTTTCCTCCTTTCGAGCGAGAGTTTCCATTTTGGTCGTACTTGGCTCGCTGCGCCATTCCATCTACGGAGAATAAGGAAAACTTGCGAATCGAGTACGCCGGAGAACTGTTATTTTCGGCGTTTCGGAGATGTCTTTTTGTTTGGATCGAATCAGAAGCCGACCGGGTCGAAGGAACGAGCGAACAATTTCTCTTTTGCTTTGGTATTATTTCTGGGTCAAGGAGAATTCTTCGTTCAACGCGCAGGATCGAAACGTCGAGAGCCGAGTGTAGCTCGTTTAGCTCTCTCTCTCTCTCTCTCTCTCTCTCTCTCTCTCTCTCTCTCTCTCTCTAATACCTAATAAAAGGAGCAGGACGAATCTAGACCGTTCGTTGGTAAACTCGCCGGCGCGTCGCGGCGCGCCATGAAAATTTCCAAAGTTTTCCGACGCTCTAAGCACACGTTCGGTGTCGTTGCGTAATGGTGGAAGAAACTCCGGGAACCCTGTCTATATTACCGTCGCAGAGCCGGAGAATGCCGGCCAACGAAGCAACTAACCGCGTTATTTTTGTTTGTTTTTCGTTGTTCGATAAAGCGGATAGTTTTTCGGTTCGTTCTCGCGCGCAGTTGCGCGGCGAGTGCCGTTCCTTCGTAAAAGAAGACGAACGGAAGACCGGAGACAAGAAGACCAGCGTATAATTTTCCTCGCCGTCTCTTCTTTCAGCTGTTGAGAAGTGTAATTTCCTTAGGACGAAAGATCGAACAGATTCGGGTGAAAAGGTTTCATCGAGGGAAGATTCGAAGCCTCGCGACCGCCTCGATAAGTAGTCGTTCGACAACCGGAGGATTCCGCTCCTCTATTTCCGGCGCTGCGCGATTCGAATAGGGTTCACCTTTCTTCCGAACGCATCCCCGTGACCACGGAAATTCAAAAACCTAACTCCAAAAAAAAATCTGTCCAATCGGTCGCTTCGTGTATATCGGTAGAAGGGCGCGTCGCAGATTTCTCGTAGCGCAAAGTTAAAGAGAGGTAAGAGAGGAACGGTAAGAGGGGGGGGGGCGGGAACCGCAGCGGCAATCTATCGGTCTGATCGATCATCCTTAAATTCGCTATTTATTAAAGCGCGCGGGTGTGAGGATGGGCATGGAAAAATGGGTCGATCGGGCGCATTTACGTTGCTCCGTGCGCGTAGAGCCGTCGGTGCACCGGGGAAAAATGGTTCAAGTAAATGTAGGAAAAAGAATACCGGGCGACAAATCATCCGGTGATAAATTTATGGCGAGTCGCTGCACAGTGGGGATGAAATTGTTGGGAACGTGGGGAGAATTCTGCCGGGCAGTCGACGATGCCCTCTGGCGTCGGTTCGGTCGACTCTGTCGTAAAATCCATTACGCGATTGAACGCGTTGAAAAATTATGAAATAAGTATTAAGGACACGTGCCGTTGCGCTGCTCCGCGCTACTCCGCGCGTTGTTCCCCTGAAACGAAGTAAGGGCACGCGGTAAAATAACGGAATTGTTCGGTGTTTCTTCGTCGTTCTTACATGTTCTTCGCACCCATGTAATCCGATTACGGTTGATTTATCGCGATCGAGCCGGAGCTCGTTAAATTTTCCGCCACTTTCGCCATCCGACTGTACACATTGTTAACCGAAGAACCAACAACGGCACGAAGCGCGTCGATCGATTTTTCCTCTGTTTCGATGGTGCCGCGTTCTCCTTTCACGTTGCTACTTGTTGTCGTCGACGGTTACTGTAAATAATTCGACGTCATTGGCGCCGCGAGCGTCGCTCCAGCTCCACGCTGTCCTTCCTCCTTCGATAAATAATTACGTCAAACAGGCAATTACAACGACCAGGTTCCCTCCAGCCACGAGGTTCCGTTCGACGACGGTTTCGCAGATGCTCATACGAGATGGAATATCGGAGAAGCGACGATATTCGCACGATCGCAAAGTCGTTTTAATCGCGCGAACCGTGCGTCGGGCGCTATTTTTCTTCCGAACTTTAATGGAACGGAACATCCCGTAAAGCAGTCGAAACGCAAGCATATATCCACGTTACGTTAGGGACGCTACAAAAGAGGCGGAAGAAATTCGTGGACGGAGGAGCGGCAACGATGGAAATTCGATCGCTCCGAGCGTTTTAAATCATAGGCAGAGATACGATTGCGCTACTCGCGAGGAAATTTATCGCAATTTTTATATGGATTTTTCAAAGATTCGCAGGCTTTCGTTGTCTTTGAACATCTTCGATTTCTTCTTGTACGCAAACCTCGCGAAAGATCGGTCGACTTGGACGAGAACTCGGTCGCAGCTATTCTTTGTTTTTGTAAAAAATCCTGCCAGCCGGACGAAACTATGCCGCTGGATGAACAACGAAATCGATTTGTCGTGAGCGTAGAGCCGGGATAAGGCGAGCTAGGACCAAACTATCTCGAGCAACGTCGCGACTCCTCGAGTCGCGTTTGCTGACTCGAGTCGTTTCCCGAATTTCGCCTTTGCGATTTGCTGTCGCTGCAGCTTTGTCCGTCCGCCTCTGCGGACGATATCGATTATTACGCGAGACCGTAGGCCGCTCCGATGCCACTCAGCCAGCCTCTTTTTATCGCGACATTCATTTTGTCGGTTTCAACGAGACGACGGCGAGTACGAGTTTCGGAGTACGAGATTTCCAATTTCTCGCTTAACGTCGATCGTTAAACGTTAAGCCGCAAAATCGCGCAACGCACGCGATCATTTTCTCGCAAACAAGCCGGTCTCGAGTTAAACGCTTCTCGTATCGTTCTTTGAAACGCTGCTACCAGGCGGCAATGAATTTTCTAACGAGAGAAAAAACGATGCTCGCGAAATCTCCACAGACCCAGACCGATTAATTTTCCGTTATCCGAGAGATCGTTTCTTCGAAGCAAGTTTTATTTAATAGTTGGCAAGGAAAGGCGGAAAGAGAAACGAGAGAACGGTACCAGAGACTGCAGATTAAAATTTCCCTCGATCTAATTGCGGGGATAACGAGCCTGGACAATTAGAGCTGTTAAATAAACGGCGCGGTGTGCATGGCCAGCGCTTGCCACGGTGTTTGGCCTGCCGTCCTGGCGAAACCACTATGCCACGAATGAAATTTCATCGCGTTGCGTTCGTCCGTACGAAAGCGAGAGGGCTGAGCCGAATGCTGAATTTATCGTGAAAACTCGACGCCGTGCGACGCGATACTTTTAACTCGCCGGTTCGCGCGGTTGCCGGATCCGCGCGACGATATTTCACAAGAGAAAGAGAAAGGAGGTAGTAGAAACGTGGAATTACAGGGAATCGTAAGAGTTCGTCACGGTCTTGCGCGCGCAAGTCGCCTACGAGTGCAACGAATAAACTGAAGATCGTTCCGAGGCTCGAAGCTAAGATTAAACGGGGGGTTAATGGCACTTTAGAGGCGCAGGTTCGGTTCGCGGCATCCTTTTACGCTTACATCTATACCGAGACGAGATTAATCCGTAAGGTATAGTCGATCAAAATGGTAATAAAAATCTAACTAACGTTACGACCGACTCGTATCGTTTGTTCGTCGATATTAGCCGGATGTTACGTGGTAAACGCGATGCGACACGCGCCGAATTCATGCGTCGGATTCAACGTGAAACCAAGCGACGGCCGGACGATTCGGCTGGCGTTCACCGTCGCTCGTGAAATCGCCATGACTTTCTGACAGAGTATCGATCCTGGACCGGCCGACTCGGCGAGAATCTGTTTTTCATTAACGCGGAAATATCTGCGCGTCGGTCTGTCGCTGATGCTGCTCGAGGGTTAATTTTTGCGCGCGAGAGTCGACGAAAGGGCGAAACGCGTATTCCAGCTGGACTGAAAACCGGATTATCGGGGACGACGATCCGGTTCAGCATCGCTGCACGGGATTGGAAATTGCAATTCGATGGCAAGTCTCTCATATTCGGATGCTTTGCCTGATTAACGCTGCTGTTGATTCGATGCTTTGTAGCCGTTCGTTTTCTCGTCCTTTGACATCCGCCAGTACCGCGTACTCTCTATCCTCGCAAATGGTAGTCGCATCTCACCGTTGACCTTTCACCGGATAGGAGATACGGGTTTTCAGGATTTATGTAGTTGCCGCGTTAAATGCCGCGTGAATCGGAGAAACGTGGACGCAATTTGCCAAAAGATGCGACGTCGACGGATGCTTCGGATTCTTCGAGCGCGATTAGAACCGCGTTTTCCCCGCGTCCTTCCGTCCCCGCATCTTGGCACGTCGTCAAAGTTTAGTCGAACACGTTGGAGAAACTCGCATCTTGTAACGTAATCTTGGTGTAGCGTGCGCTTCGCGACGAGTTCTCCACCTCTGATCTTCTAAACAGGTACAATGTATACAGGTACAATGTACATCGCAAGGACGTTCGATCCAGCGCGATTTTCGTTTCCAGGCGTATCAAAATTCCAGGCAAGCAGCCGATCCTTTGGCAATCGGATATGCTTGACGATATAGGCTGTACTCGCGTTCGCGACCATCCACCGTCCGACGCGTATCGTATCCAATTAAATCAAGTTGCCTCGAAAAACCTAATCCCTTTCTTTCCCGTTTCGACGTATCCGCCCTCGAGGCATCTATCCTTAAAGTATCTCGAAGCGTGCATTCCAGCTTTTTATTCCGGTCTCGATGGACGAAACGGAACTAAACGAGACGTTTCGTCGCTGGGACGGTGACTCGCGGTCGGATCAGATCGATCCGAAACGAAACGGTGCATCGACGCGACGTATGAACGTTGTCGAAAAGTCCAAATTTACGCGTCGGTCACGTTTGGTCGAGCGAAATTAGCGACGTGTGTTAGCGGCGACCTACGCCTAGATGCTATTCGCTGCTCGATGCTTTGATTTAG
>CM026185.1:19769300-19879444 GCA_014825925.1 Bombus breviceps
GCCGGAAGATTTGTGTGCCGGCATACTAGGCCGTGTGGCATCGGCCAGGGAATGGAGCGACGCGACGCCCGGCGTCCGCCGCCGGATTCCCGCGTGATAGCTCGAGCGATTCTGCTCGTTTCTCCTGCTTTCACGATACATCGTTAACGACGAACGCCCCGATAATCGCACGTTGGTCGAGCGTTTCCCCGTTAAGATACACCGTATCCGCGTACCATCTACTGGCACGTAGCTGGCTCGCGAATCGATCAAATTTCCAGGTACGAACATTCAGGTTTTCACGATCGGTGTTTTCGAACGTCGCGTATCGATCGATACGCGCAAGTTGAGACGCCTATAGGCGCCACCCGACTCTTTAGGGAACAGTGGCTGACCTAACGCTCACCTCTTTCACTCTGGCTACGGCGAGCGTTGTAACGTTCTACGTTCGATGCTTCGCTAGTCACCGTTGTCGGAGATATAGCCGTTAGCGAGTCGGGCGGTGAATTTTAAACAAGGATTCGATCGACCGTGCCCATGGCGGCCGGAGCGACGCGAGGCAAAGCGAGGCAAAGCGAGGCAAAGCGAGGCAAAGCGAGGCGCGCAGCTTCACTCCTGGCAAAAGACGAAACGAGACTTTGCGAGTGAAGGTATTCGAAAAGGTTAGAGATCGGCCATGGATGATACCGTTAGTGAACCGTTTGAGCGCCATTTAACAGCGGCGCTTAAATCACGGTTTCCCGTTCCGACGTCTACGGCGAGGTAACGGCGTCTCGCCGTTTTCATTGTTTTACGCACGGCGTTGCTCGATGCGCGTTCGTTTTCTTTCCATTCCTCCCGACCACGTCCCGCGATACACCGCTCCGGCTAATCTCGGTAGCCGCATCTGCTCGCTGACGCGTCCTGGATATAACCCGTCCGCTCCTCGTTTCGTATCACGCCGCTTCTCCACCCTCTATCCTGCTCAGATATTTTCCAACGAATGCGCGAGACCATGGCACGGCTATCGCGAGCGTCCCGTTTAATCGAATGCTCGTAGTTTATACGTAGTCGTCCGGCCCGATCGTCGCGTTCACGAAGCTTCGGCGACGCGTTTTCCCTTCGACCTTTCGCTTCTCTCCGTTCCGTCCGAAAGAATGCCAATTTCGAACGAGCCTTTGCGCCCCGTAATTAGTCCGTTTCTCTGGTCTTGCTGTTCCGAGGGGATCGCGGCTCGATTCGACAGCAATCGGCGATCGAGGGCCACGAATCCGATGCCTCTATAAACGCGCCGCGCGCTCACCATCCCTCCCGTACGCGTCCCACCGCCAAATTGTCGTTCGTTTCCCCTTCCGAATCGAAGAACGTTGCCCGGAATTTTATTGCCGCGAATTTGCTCGGTTTATTTGCTTTCCTCTGGCCCCGTCACGGCTTTCCCGCACGTTTCTCCTCGTTTTTTTCCCCTCGCTTTTTTTCCCTCTTTTTTCCCCCTCGTTTTTTTTGCCGACATCGCGTCCCGCGTTGTCTTTTTTTCGGCCGATATTCGAGCGATGGATTTTCCAAGTTTCTCGTTGGATTTCGGCACACGAGCTATCGGCTCGGTGGAACTCGAGCATCTTGCGTTTCACGCGTAACCGCTTCGCTATTGAGATACCAGCCGCGTTGCCGCGATAATTGCAACTCGTTCTCTACCTTTGGCTTCGCATGGAAAACCAAGTTGCACGTTACTCGGCGACCGATACTTCGATAGGAGTCGACGGCGTCTTTGGCGTCGCGCTTGCGTTACAGAGGTGGCGGTTTTCCAGACTTTGCGCTACACGATATCTTAACCCACTTAGGAACTTGAACATTACGTAAAAGTTTCTAGCAGTGGCTTCGCGAAACGGATAATATTATAAAAAAAGGGATTGCCAGAGTAGCCGGTTTTCGAGCCGATTCGACTAGGTCCGTTCGTGTCTCGTCGAATCGTGCGCCGCCGATCAAAACAGTTGGGGTTGTACCACTCTGCTGTTCTTCCAATTTACGTTTCCCGAGAAAGCGTTGGTCCGTTAGCAGGCGGAATTTTCGTATCCTGCTCTTCTACTCGACATCGGAAACGGTTGATTAGCGGCATCGGTTCGCGCAGACGACGCGACACGTCGCCGAAAAGCAGTCACGTTGGAGGCAGATGAATTGCCCCGTTTCGTCGATTTGTCGCTCGGCGAAGGGCCAACTCGACGACGAGAGACGCGAGTCTCTTAGCTTCCCGCTTACGATCTCGTGTCGCGCGTGCAATCGCGAAATGGAGAATCGCTCGAGCGTTTAATAGCGCGCCACCGACGTTTCTCGTTACGGTTACAGCGATTTCCATTGTTTTGCCCCTTAGCCTACCCCTCTGACACGCGCACGCGCCCGCCCTTTCTCTCTTTCTCCCTTTCTCTGTACGAATCACGTTGTACACGATTCTTGAAAGCGTTGCTCGTGTCCCTCCGGCCCAGCCAACCAGCCAGCCAGCTAGCCAGCCAGCCAGCCAGCCAGCCAGCCAGTCAGCCAGCCAGCCAGCCAGCCAGCGTAAACCCTATCAAAACCGGCTTAAGCTAATTTGCAATTTACGCCGTGTATAGCTTGCTCGCTACATCGGCTCGAACTGACCGACGCCGTCCGAGTTTCATCCTGTTATCGCGCGCTTTCTCTCTCCACTCCGCACTCGCCAACGCCGCGTCCGAAAATTGAAATAGCTGCTATCGGCGGTTCGCGAGTCCTAAGAAGATTTGGCCAATTAGGACGGCTTAGTAATCTCGTAATCGTGTCGAGTAAAGTCCACGTTGTACCTCATCCTTTTCCACTTCCCTCCCCCCCCCCCTTTCCCCTTTCTCGTTTGTTCTCGGTTAACCTGTCGATTTCTCGCGGGTCTAACGTGGCGCTTGTTTCGTACCAAGTGGCGCGAGAATAGACGTGGGGATTTGCTTTTAGAGAAAACATCGGTCAAGTACGTAACGTATCTGTTGGCTAGTGTCTCTACGTTCGCCTCGTAAAGCGAATACTCGAGTCGAGCTACTTACAGTTGCCCTTAAGAGGCTAGCGAGTTCAATTTCGTTGCGTTCCGTTCTCATCGAATCGCTGCAATTGCGTTTTTCGTTTTCTTGCGAAATATAGAAAAACGAAGGAGGGCCGTATTTTTATTTTCGCATGGACGAGCTTTCCTCTTTACCTGTCCACCGTGTTAACGTAACCGTTGATAATTCTGTTCGCGAAACGCTTGGCGCCTACGTCGCGCGGACTGGCCAATGGGTAGGGCACGGTGCGAGAGATTAATAAATCGCTAGAAATATTGCCTTTGCTCGGGACGGTGAGCTTTCACCCTGCACTTTACGATGTATACCGTTTGGCCGGTAATCAGCTCAAACTGACCGATAAGAGGATGAAATTCATCCTCTTATAGTGTTTACCCGGTAGACGCGACCGTTAGGAAATTGAAAGCGTGGCTGTGTCGAACGTTGGGATTTACGCCGATCGTAATATCACTTCGTCCATGTATTAAATTAAAGCGCGTCGATCGATCTTTCGCGCGAAACGCCAATCTCGATCCGAAAATCGCCGACCGTGCTTAAACCGCGACGATCGACTCTATCGCGATCTCCGTAATTACTTATTTCAAACGTTTCTACATTTTTGGGAAATGTAGGATTTCAAAAATATGTAGCGCGCCAAAAATGCGCAAAAATATGTACGAGATATCCGAGGCAGAGCACTTGGCGTGATATTCAGCCAACTAGACGAGTTTCTATTTAGATTTCTTTTCGTTAATTATATCCGAAAGGATACATTAAACCGACTGTGTTACACCGAGAAATGGAGCAAGAGGCAACAACCGATAGGGATTGATCGCACCATTTATACATACTTATGTGCTTAAGATTAAGATGAACGACGAGATAAGAAAATAATCGAATCGAGCGTCCAGCTGCTATTTCCAGCGAAGCGTTACTCGCTACTACCTACCTATATAAGACGATATTTATCTACGGAGTAGATAACTGCGCTTCTAATTAAATCCTACGCCTCGAGTTCTTACGGCAACGCGAAATTGCTCCGCTTCGCCAACTATCCCTTAGTTTCTACCATCTTCCGCTACTATCTGTAGACCACGTGTCCACTCCGTGGTGAAGCGGTGGCAGTGGTGGTGGTGCGGTGGTCCACCAGCGGGCACTTTCTCCGAAATCGTTCCTATCCGCTACCTGACTACTATGGACATTTCCGTGGATTCCGACCGCCTTCCTCGACAGCGTTCGTTTCCAGTTCGATGGAAAAGAATCTATCGCCTGACCGTGGTCCTTCTTCGCGCGATACCTTCCCGGATTACACGTCACCGCGATAAAATTGAAACTTGGAGAAAGTTTCGCTTTAGCGGGGAAAAATTTCGCACGGGAACAAGGAATCGCAGCGATAACAACACCGAGACACGCACGCGCGTATAAAGTTTCAGTTTCTTTACTTTCGTTGGAATAATGAAAACCGGAAGAAAGAAAGTACGAAGGCTGGCGTGTCACGTGTAGCCATATCGATACTGTTGCATCGAATCTTTCGAACGATTGGCCGAATTCTTGGCGGCGGACTCGTTCAACGTTCGATATCTGCTATTCGCGTAATCGTCACGCTTAACGAGCACGAGGGGGCAACAATGCAAAGGGGATGGCGGATTCGGCGTAGGTCGTCGAGACGAGGCCGAAGTACGAGCCACGAGGTCGCGTCGGTCCCAACGATATTTCGCGGCGTATTTAATTTGGATCGTCACGGCCGCGCGCAAACATTCGATCCGATTTGCTCGTAACGATGAGAACGGTATTCGCAAACAGAACGGGCAAATAAAAACTTCACGAACTTTCGTCGCCGACGGCCGGTCGACGTGGGCGCGCGTGTACCCGAAATTCCAACAGATGTAGACCGCGAAGGCGTCGAAATAGGAGGGGAAACGTTCGTTGCATGTACGTAGAACGTACAGCCTGCGCCGGACGCGTACCGTGTCCCCTGTGGACAAAAAAGTGATTAACCCAATCGTAGCGTGACCGACTCCAACCGATTAATTTCAGGCGGTGACAAAATTTCGCCAACTCACGCTGAAATTTATTCGTTTCGGCGCTCGCTGCCAACGCATCGCCGAATTTTTCGTCGCGTCACGTTCAACGCCTTTTATTTGCCGATTCTCGTCCCAAAAAATCCCTTAAACGCTCCGATAGTACGAATTTCCAGCTAGACACATTTCGAGAGAAAAATAGCAAGATAGAAGTTGAATTTACGTTCCAACGTTAGAGGTGGTAATTTTAGAATCGTAACTTTGCCAGCGTATACCGTTGGCAGATTAACGGATGTGGAATCAAATTGAGATACAGAACGAATCGGACGGAAATAAGAAGAAAAGTGCGTATAAACATATGCGGTATGCTGGATATGCTCTTGTTCTCGAGTTACAGCTTATTTTATCAATGGATAGGTATCGTTGGCTTTATCTCCTCCGCGGCTCGCTCTCCGAACTCGAGTCCGATTATTACGATACGACGAATTCGATTCGACGCGGTCATTTGGAGTCTCTTCTTTTTTTTTTTTTTTTCTTTTTATCGAACGTCCGTTGACAGCGTGGAAACCGTTGGTGAACGCGATGACCAAAGTCGCCGACGATCTCGCGTAAACCGTTGGAACCAGTTTGACGATGCGTTCGCGTTTCTATCGAGAGTGGATGTTCCGCGAAACGATAAATATTCCGATAACCGATCCTATATAATACGTTGACTCGAGGGGGAGACGTCGGACGCTTATATACGAGCGCTTATTCTCGTCGGTGGGAAAGAGCGAAGAGTGGTGGGTGGTGGGTAAAAGGGGAAATTCCGGTCGGTATTTCATTCGGGGCTCGTGTTAACGCCGAAGTCGGCCGAGCCCCGTCGTTAATTCTCGACTGTAGTTTCGTTCGTGGGATATTTCAGCGTTTCGCTTTGCGGTCGTCTCGTCGAAATACTCCGACCGATCCGGTTTTTACTCGACCGATCGTTAATTAACTGCCATCGTTCTGACTGAAACAGATGCTACCGCGTAAAATAAGATCCACGCGAACACGTACCTCGTTGTTTCTCGCTTTGTCGTTTCCTTCACGGTACTCGGCCGTTGCTTCCGTCTCGTGAAAATATTTTTACAGTCACGCTAGCAGAAATGGATAACGAACCGGCGTCTTCCTCCCTTTAGACGATCGTCTCGAGTCGAGTTTCTTGCAAGTTAACGAATATGTTTGCGTTACGAAGCATCCTCGAGGCATCGTGACGAGCAATTGCAAAGTCCGAGTCTGTTGGGATGTTCGTCGCGCGAGTTGCAACTTCAACTTGCAAGTTGAAAACGCGTTAACGAATGCTACTCTCTAATTGTTTAATCTCGCGATAGTCGTTTAAAGCGACGTTGCGCGACAATACCGTCACGGTTAATACCGTCGTTCAAAGTTGCTCGCAGTTTCGATATTTCGTAAGACGGATAGAAAATGGGGGCACAGCCCGTTGCGTTAACGGATCTCTGTCCGTTCGCCAGAGAATATCGAGTGTTTCAACCCGGCTAGATCAAACCTTAAAGTTAGAACGCGCGCTTCGTCCCCGGTTCGTTGTTCCCGACGCGTTTCTCTTTTTATCCTTCCTCGTGATCATCGTTCGTCCGTGTCACCCCGGCTACTTTTTTATTCCTCCGTTTTTATCGTCGTTACCGCTGTTATTACTATTGTTATCGAGGGGCAAACTGCGTACGGCGATAGGCGTACGATTACACGAGCGTAAGGCGAAATGAAATTGCAGCTAGCGAAACAAGAACGGAGAAGCAAGCATAATTCGAAGGAGATGGCGCGAGCGATTTTACGAGTTACGTACGCCGATGCGAGCGGAGTGCCTAAAGGTAGACCTTAAGCTCTTTGCTTGGTCCTCGAGTACACGCGGTTGTTTAGAACTGCGCGCGATCGTCTCGTTAGCGCGCGCGTCGCGTTTGTCTGAAACATTGGAACGCGCTATTTCGAGCGTTTCCTATCTTCGCGGATGTTTGAACGACGTGTAATTATTTCGAAAGTGCTCGACGGCAGTCGGGTCCCGTCGACTCGGCTCGTACGGCCGATACAGACGCAGCCGTTTGACGCCAAACAGGACCCCTAAAGTCCTAGAAATCTAATCGAAGCGCTTTAATTAAAACCTAACCGTAATCTCGGTTAATCGCAGTCCGTTTTATTTTGCCAAAATAGATCGACGTCCGTTCGGCTAACTTTATTCGTATCGGATTTCAGACAACGGCAGACGATGGAATTCACAGCGATTAAATACGAGCAATTTAACGTACTGGCGAATGAATTACGCCTACTTTTTTCCCGTTCGGAACTCGCGGAAATACAATAAATAATCAGAGACGCTGGCGCGCCGACTGACCGACGAAAGCGAGTAGTCACGGCAGCCCTTGGTCCGGCCGCGTCGCCGGTAGTCGCCGGTAGTCTCCGACCTGTCTTTCGTCCGACCTGGCATCACTGGTCGCGCCACAGTAGCAGTCCCAGCGTTTCGTCTGGCATCGGATCCAGCATATCATCCCGTCTTTCGCGCTTTGATCGCGCATGTTCTAGCGTTTAAGCGTTCGCCGTTCCATGAACGGCTTCGTACGGACGTACTTCGTAAACGACGTAGGTTACGTAAATTCTCGTGACGCCGAAGAATCAGGCTTTCGACGATTCGATTCGACGAGGCAGGCTAGAGTAATGGGGGGGGGGGAAGAAAAAAAAAGGAAAAGGAAAAAAGAAAAAGGGAAGCGACGTAGTCGAGAAGATAGGGATAGAAAGAGATCGATATATCGGAATATATGCGCGAAGAAATCTGATATATCCCAAAGATGTAATCTCGACGTTCCTAGGCAACTGGTTTCGCGGCTCCTTTGCCGGTTACTTCTGTCTTCGAGGATGTAACGTTTCTCACGGTACGGCGATATACGGCCATCGAGTTTTCGTAAATCGATTTCCATTCGCGGCGCTGTATACTCGTAAAGGAATCTATTTCCCCCAAACTCGTACAGGAACTCGACGTTAAAGCGTTCGCCACGTCTCTCCATTCTTATTTCCTCTTTGGTCCGTAAAAGCTAACTATCCCTCTAATTGTTTCCTGAAATCGCAAATATCCAATTTCATCATCTTCCTCGGTTATCTCGCACTCGGGAAAACAAGCGAAACCGACTTCAACAACGAAAGCAGCGAGACTCGTAACGTCGCTTATTCCCGAACGTTTGCAGCTGTATTTCTTTCGGCGTAACGAATTGCCGATGGGAACTCGATACAGGTTATGCCTTGAAAATCTCCGTTTCAACGTTCCGTGATGGTGGAGGTGGTTCGATCACCGCGGTAATACCCCGTAGTACGAAGGTAAAATTAAATTAAATTAAATTAAATTAAATTAAGTAATTAAATTAATGTTTCTACGATATAGAAGAGTCGTTGATGCTGTAATAAATTTATTTAGTCCCGTAAAGCGTATATCGATGGACAAAAGCAGGTTAAAACGAGTGGCGATGTTGGAATAAACGACTCGTTCAACGAGCGAATCACGGTTTATTCCCTATTTCTTTTTTCTAACTTTCACAGCTAAATTATTCGTTCGTTCGGGTCTCTACTCGAAACTAGGCTATTTCGGACGAAACGTACAGAGAGCACGAAGCGCAAGCTAATATAAATTCTCCTGGCGGCGAACGGTATTATGCTAGATAAGAGCATTAGAATGGACCGGGTGGCTCGGATAGACTTATAAAGTTAAACAACATCTGTAGTTTCAGAGATACGAAGGCGGGCTACTGGTTTGCATTCTACGCGTACGAGTAGCTT
The DNA here is from genome assembly GCA_014825925.1 of Bombus breviceps. Taxonomy (NCBI): domain Eukaryota; kingdom Metazoa; phylum Arthropoda; class Insecta; order Hymenoptera; family Apidae; genus Bombus; species Bombus breviceps. The sequence continues at coordinate 19,778,107 of CM026185.1, forward strand.
GTAATTCGGAGAAGCGAAAGGCGGTACGAATAAAACAACCAAAGGATTTAATTTCTTGTTCGGTAGACGGCGACAATTAGATGGGCGAAAACCAACGATACGCGCGTTCCTAATCGAAGGATAGACGTTGAGACAAAAAGGTATATCTTCGTTTAGCCTGGTTTTACTCGTGGCTGTCCAACGTGTTTCTTATGGAGGCGTTGACGCGAGCATCGAAGCTTCGCAGTCGATAAATCCACGAGTACCAAACAACTCGCACAACGTGCATACACGTACTACGTGTACAGCTTTCCATCGATTTGAACCAATCGTTCTCGAATATCGCGTTTACCACGAGACGTTTAATACGAAAATTCCTGGCGAGTTTTCCAGTTGCGATTTATCAAGCGTATACTCGCGACGAGAGGCAAGTTGCGCGACGACCAACGAACACGGATAACGCAGAGGGTAAGTGGAATTCACGGTGTCGTTGCTTCGTGCCAACGAGCTTGTTTTACGGGTGGTGCGACGGCCAGTAGTTTCGCGAGCACCGAAAAACGCAGTTTATCCGAATCGGAGGCCGAATTTTATCTCCGGCTATTCGATTGCTCGCGTCTAGCAGGATCGTCGATTCTTCTAAAAGATTCGTCGACAAACACGACGGTGGATTTTTCAAAGGGTCACATATACGTAGTATCGCGGGCACAAGGCCTAGGTGTTAGCGAGTAAACGATATACAATATCGCGAGAGCCGAGGCGTTTGTAAATCGTAAACAATGTCGCGAGAGCCGAGGCGTCGTTAGGCCCATCAATGTGTCGTCGGGTCCTTCCAGTGAATAGTTTCGTAGAAAAGGCCTACGTGACCCTGGCCACGAGCGGTTGCGGGACACGCGCGTGGTGGGCCTAAGGAAAGACAGAGGGATGCGAGAACACAGTGTGGGTCGAGAGGTCAGAGTGGAAGTCTGAGTTGAGAAGTCGAGGTGTGTGAATCGAGAAGTCAGAGAGTGCGAGTTGCTTTGTCGAGACATAGAGTTGTTAGCGTTGTTGAGTTGCGAGAGTAGTTCGAGACACAGTAAGATTTTTGTATTTAGTTCACGTTTAAACCACCATCGTTCTTCTGTCAAATCAACACCTGTACAACCCGTACATTCTAAATAAACTTTAAGTATCACGATATATAGTAAATAATATATTGCACCACCGTGATACTACATATATGTGTATATATTCCAATTGCGTATCGATCTCCGCGATCCTTCTTTGCCTGGTAAACGCAACGACCACGCGATTTCTTCTTAAATAGCCTCGTTTTAAAAGAGCCTGGCGCGCCTTTCATCGCGGCGCAATCCGCCATCCGTTTCGCGCCAGAACTCGCTGGTCGACGAACGCGACGACGACAAAGGGCGAAAAAGGGAGCTCACGAATCACGGAGCAACTGTGACGGGAAAATGAAACGCGTGCTGCTAACGAAGAAGATAAAGGAGAGGCAGGGAATTTTCACGCGTGGACGAACGACAACGGTACGCGGCAAATAATCTCGCGTCTTGTGCCGAGAAAGGAGGGAATCGGCGCACGGTGTTAAGCGCGACGTCGACGTCGTGCGATCGATCGCCAGCCGAGCATAAAGAGCTCGGCGAATGAAAGAACGGACGGCGAGTGGAACGAGTGCAGCCGAGCTGCGTAGCAAAGATATGTACCATTGGTACATTCGTGGATAGGGGAGCAAGCGTAATTCTTTTGTCTCCGCGGACGTTTCGCCGATGGTTCTGCTCGCTCCTCGAGCCGTTCGGATACGGAGACGGTAAACGGTAATTTAAAGCGACGACAAGCAGCACACGTATGATCGAGCGCGTACCTTCTCCGAGCGAGAGCGTCACCCTTTGCGACAACTTTAATTAGAGCAGCGGTTTCGACCATCGAACAGCGAATGCCGTTATTAATCGTAGGATTCGTTTGCCAACGACGTGCTGCGTCGTTTCCAAGTCCCGAATATCCTTTTCCCTAAATGTTCGCGAATGAACGAATATCGGAGAGCCGATCGAAAGCGAATAGACGAAGAAACGGAATAAGAAGAAACGGTGGCCGCGGCGGTTACGTTCTCTTTAATTACACGGCCGTTCATCGCGATTGCTTTTCTTCCTGCCGTTTCCCTCGCCCCTCTATCGTGCTTCGTTATCCGTGTAGCCGTATCCGTTAGCCATATCTTAAAGAAGCCGTTACTATCGTTTGTTACAGCGACTGTACCGGCATAAGGTTAACCCTGGTTTCCATTCAGAAGCACGCGGGATTACGTTTCGATCGAAACAGGGCAGTTATCTTTCGGCGTAAATCATCGGTAAGTGTTTCGTACATAACCGAGCCTTTTCCTCTCAGCAATTTCGTAAGAAAGAAGCGGGTCTGGGTCAGGTCGAACGCGTCTCCTCGATCTTCCGTAATTTCTTCCCTTCCTATTTACCACGTTTGCGCAGGTAGAATTAATTTCCGTAGAAATCGATACTCGTTCTCCTCTCGTACACACACGCTCGCCTTCGCAAGAGGCAACGTCTCAACCAGCCAGACGAATAAAGCGTTCTTTACGTGGATCGCGAACAAACGAGTAACGTCTCGTTCGACGAGGCGATAAAGCGCGAGCAAGTGCATCGAGCATCGACGATAATTAATCGATGCGTTGCAACCACGTTTCGATCTTTGAGCGTGGAACGCGAAGAAACACATTCGGGCCTGCGCATCCGTTGCATCGGATCCTCGTTCGTCTTTCACGCGGCTCAAGCTTACCGACAAACTTAACGAACAGTTTTTCCAACGCGACATATTCACCGACCCCGTACGCTAATAACCGGGCGTTTCTTTTCTTTTTGTCTCTGCTTTTCTCGATCGTCGTTGCATCGTCGCAACGAGAACCGTAATACCACTACAACTATATCAGAAATATTAGATCGCAGCGCGTTCTGGGCCGTCTCCAGCGTGTTTGTACGTTTCATCGCGGTTGAAGACGAGCCGCATCGGTGCCGGATCTGTATGGCGACGACGCGCAGACGCGAGATACACTTATTCCCGTTGAACGAGTAATTTACACATAAATGTACACAATCAACACGGTGTGTGGTCTAGAGCAAGGACAAGAAAGGATGGTTTATTCAAAGTTAAGTTTAGTTTTATCCGTACAAGCGATACCCGATACAAGAACCGACTACAATCTCTTCGTACGCCTTAGTCTAACACTCGGCTTCCAACTTCTGTCTTCTCAGGTGAAAAACTGCGGACTCTCGATCCTCGCATCCTTCTCTCTCTCTCTCTCCCCCCCTCCTTTACCTGATTAGTTTTGACGTGACCAAGGCATACGCTCTTACTTACGCTCTCTTTCTCTCTTCCCCAGCACCCTTACGATTCTTAGTTTATACCTTAAACTTACAACTTGTACTGTCCCGAGAAACTCGAACTTAAATATACGATAGACCAAGCGTATATCACCCTTTTCCCGATACTACATCAATTCGCGGTTTGAATTTCGCATGAACCGCGCGACGAGTCACCGATCATCGGCGTACGCGGCGGCGATTATCTGAAATCAACGTCGACGGAGAAGGGAGAAAAATGTTTAGGAGCGCGGCTGAGTTTCTCGAGTCGAGTTACGCCTTCCACGATGTAAGGTCGCGTGGCTGGAGCCCGTGGATGATATCGATCGAAATCGTTGCGCAACTTCTTCGAGAAGCTTCCGGGAAATCGGCAAATGTCGCGTGGAACGCGAAAAACTACCGTCATTGCTTTATTTATTCTACGTATTACTCGTTATACGGTTGGACGAACGTTTCGTTAAGGTAACGTAGCGACGCGTAACGTTCAAAGTTTGAAAAATTTGTAGATCGTTGAATCGAACAGCCCGAGCTCTTGCAATTTTACTTTTCGTTGGACGAAACGCGCACGTTCCGCGTCAGAATCGATGACAATTTAATTCCACGGCCCTGAGTAACGTATTCGCAATGGCGACCGTTAGCGACGTGATCGTGCAAACGCACGCGAAACGTCGCTGCCTCGAGGACGATCAAATTCAATCATAAAATCGTAAATGTTTGAATAGAGAAACGCGGTAGAATCGATCTCCGCGATGTCGCGTAGCGTTATTATCGCGGCGTTAACCCGCCGGTGCTAACCCGCCGGTGCTAACCCGCCGGCGCTAACCCGCCGGAGCGCCGGGCTTATCGAATAAATTATCCGCTTCTGTTTGTTCTCTCCATTCGCACGCGCCTTCTCCGTCTCTCGCGAGCGTTCGTTCTCCTTCTGCCGACGACGCGAGCCACGCGATAATTAGCACGAACGGTTAGCCTGACCGGACGTTGTCGTTGGGCGAATCGGCACGTGGATAACGCGTCTGCAAAGCGGCGTCTTGATTCATCGACCCGGCGATCGAGCGTCTTGTCGCGTGTCGCCGTTCTTCCCGAGCTTCGAAGCGTTTCCTCGTGGCTGTCTGCACGACTCGGTCGTTCCGGTCTCGAATCGTACGGGCGCCTATCGCCGATACCGCTTAGCGAAATTTGCAACAGGCGAATTCGCTTTATTCGGCACGGAGGATTCCTTTCCCGCGGTAAAAGTAGTCTCGGAAGCATAGCTGGAACGGGCAGAGTACGACAATAAGGAACAACGGTATCTTGGAACGTCTAACGTGTAGCGTTCGCCGGCGAGAGACTCCCCGATATATTGTGCAGCGTGACGAGAATTTGTTTAGAGAGCTGTGCTAGGTTAGAGCGAACTTTGAACGTTGCAGTTCAGGGTAATTAAACGTTGGTTATAGAACGCACGATTAATGACTATGCAGGTTGGAAAGTTCGAGACGCGGATAGTTGAGACTTTGCGCGTGTTAGACGCGAGGGGAACGAGAGTAGATTTTCTCATCGGTATCCGATAGGAGAAAGGGAGCGGATCGTAACGTTCTCTTTTACGAAACAACGTTTCAATCGCAAAGAATCGATCGGTATATGGGAACGATCGCAGGTTCGGCTACGATTTCGATAGCCGTATCGAAGAGCAATTCGCGGGATCCACGGGATCGCGCGCCCTTGTCTTTCAGATGTACTACGGCGTCGTTGATTCGGCGTAATTAATTTAAAGCGGAAAACGTGCACATCGATAGGAGAGACACGGTATATGGCAACGCGTATCGAGAACTCGCTTACACCCGGTTAATCGCGCTTCTGCATAATTTCGCATCTTCGCTCTTGTCCGTCGCACTCTGGTTCTCCGGTCCCGATCCTCGGTGCGTCTGTGTACGCATCGTCGATCGCGATCGCAGAATCGCTGGCTTTCGAGCGGTCCGATTTTCATTGAACGACTTTCCACCGATAACGCGTTCCTGCTGGTCGTTTTTCTTTCGTCGAAGGAACCGTATCCGATCGCTCGATGCTTCTGCACCGAAATAAGCTGTTCTTTTTGAAGCAATATCGTTATACAAGGGGATACGTGGCGACGAGATTAAAAAATCTGGTGGAATTTATGGATCTTTCGTATCGCGTCGGGTTGGACGTGGTTGAAAATCGGCAGAGGCCGGTGGTTCGAAATTCTGGTTGTTGCCGTTACGAATGGAACGTAGTCGACGGCTGGGTGGTGCGCGAGATTTCGCTAAATACGCGTACCTATTGTACGAAATACAAGCCATGATACTGACCATATGGCACCTCGGCTAAACCCACTCGGGTATCGTTCATTCTGCCAACCGACCTAGTTATTTACCGTGCCATGTATCCGCAAATACTTCAATCTTCGATCAATCATACACGCGGAATACTCGCGACCCGACGCTGCGCGCTGCCGCCTACCTATCGTCGCCATGCTAGCCGTACATCTTGTCGGAAAATTCGCCAGCGCGGATACGTTTTCCAGGGCGAGGAGCAAACGGAACTTTATCGATTCAGCGGAAAATCGACGGAATCGCGTTCCATTTCGAGAAATCGCGTAAATCCAATTTCCGCTTGTCGCACCTTTTAACTCCGTCTATTATTAACTCCGTTTATTTGCGACGCGTTGTTTGTCCGAGATGCGCCGATTTTCCTAAACGTTATTGGCAAACGTATTATACAGCTGCCTTCTAGAGGGCGTTTCGACGTTTTCGCGAACGACGCTCGGTTCGACGCGAGCCTGCTATTAACCGCAGTCCGAAATTACGTAGAAACTGGTTAATAGAGCGGCGGCGAAACGCCTGCTAAGCGATATGCAGTAGTTGCGGTGGTAAGAATCCTTACGATCCGCGGGAAACCGCAGACGCCCTAGCGTCCCTCGTATCAGGTTCCGTTCAGGCGCGGCTCGACCCAGTCGAGCCGAGGCTTTCTTCTCTCAGCCGGAGTGAAGCGAATTTCGTTGATCTTTCGGAGCGCGCAGTAGTGGGGCTTCCTCGTTACGAGAGAATGCTAACGCGCGTTGAAACGTGGCACGCTCGACCGCTTGCAAGATAAACGCGTGCCCCGTCGCCGTTGCCCGTAATCCGCCGAGATTCTCCGAGCTAGATGCGAAATTTCCCTCTGCGCCGTGCCGGTGATTCGGCTCGTCAGGGATAAAGTAGACGCCGGTCGGTTTCTTTTTTCACCGCATCAGGCGTTCGACCGTATATTTCGCAAATTACAACGGACGAGTGGTATCGCGGTCCCGAGGCGAAGCGTGGCTTCGACGAACCGCAACGATACGATTTCCACGGGCATGGAAACCGCGGCAACGCTCGGCACGCGCTACCGATGGTTACGATGGCGCGGCCTGCGGACCGACAGAAAATATAAGGCTGTCGGTCGCGAGCGTTTAGCTGTTTAAGCACGGCTTGCGCCGTGCGCACGTGGCCACCCTCTGTAACGCAAGACCCAAACCCGCCGATGATCCCCTCGACCGAACCAATGTAAGAAACAACGTTCCGCTCTGCGGAGCGGTATGATTAACTTTGGAACGAACGGTCGCTGGCTGGAACTAATGCCTTTGTAATGTTGTTATCGATTGATTCGTACCGTAGCGCCTTTCTTCTTCCAGTTTATTCGCAGAACGTAAGCGATCGTACCAGCGCAAGTGTTTTTTGTCTGCAATTCCGACAATTCGGCAATACCGAGCCGCGTTTATACGTTTCTTTTAAACGTAATCCGCGTGTCCAAACGATCCAACGTGTTTCGCGTACTCGTACGATATAATCAACGACGAGCGATAAAACGGAATCGCGTTATACTCGATTAAATCCGATGGCTGGTACTCCAAATTCTCGCGCCACTTGGCGCAAGGTACACGAGTACGATGTTTGACGAGACAACAAGACCTCTCGATCACACGGCGGCGGACGAGACTATAGTCCGCTGATAACGCTCCGATACGTTTCGAGACAAGACACGCCGCGCGGCTCTGAAATACTTTAGCAGTTCGAAATTTCCATCGATCTGGAGACCAACTTCGAGCGATCCGGCGGCGTGCGTTTGCCAGTGGGCGGGGGAAAAGTAGGACGACGCGATGTCAGAATGCGAAATACATGGCGGCTGTTGTACACGGTCGGAGGACGGTGGCCGGGGACGAGTCGGGAGTCGCAGTTCGATTTACAATCGCTTGGAAGGCACCGCGACACCACGATTCCAACTAGCAAATTTTACCGCCATGACCGCAGACACGGCGGTCGTGCGACGCGCGTTACGTTAACGCTGCGGATGACGCGCACACGGTGGAACATACGCGGCTGTCGCTGGCAACGGTTCCAGCCTATTTCGTGCCCCGGCCAGACCGCGATCTTCTTCTTATTATTCTCGCGTTTCGGCCGCGAAACTCTAAGCCAGATTTTCGCTAATCCCGTGTAATTTGTATCTAGCGTCGGTTTCCACCGTGCAAATTTACGACCGACCATCTATCGCGAACGTAACGTCCAGTCCGCTCGAAACTCTTCCTCGACTTTGAAACGTTGCGGCTGATACACTGTTATTAATTATTAATTATTATTCGTTAATGTTTCCACTAATACGAATCAACCAAAGAGCATTAAATTCGAGAGTTCGATGGAGTTTCGTATACGCGTGATTCGAGTAGCAATAAAATGCAATTACCAGCAGCCTTTTGCGGTGCATCCTATTTCTCGTAATTCGAATATTCGAAAACACGTAGATGAAACGAGACCGTACGGTCGATCGACGAATAAGAGAGAGAGAGAGAGAGCGATAGAAAAAACGTCTTTCGGCGAAATACAGGAGAATATGCAAACGCTCTTTTTGCCCGTTTAATTTTTCGTAGAGGTAGAAGCGGCTAGCATTTCGAAGGTAACGCACCGGCGTAACGTTTGCCTCGGCCGGGCAAATTCTTTTGCAGTTAAAGACAAATGACGCGTTCGATCGCGTTCGACGCATTCGACGTTCGAAGAAGTTCGCCACGGCGTAAGAATGAACGAACCAACGAGCCATTTTGCATTTTCGTTGATATCGGACGAACACAAAAGTTGGGTAAAATCTTTAAACGCTTTGTCTCGAGTCGCTTTTAAAATACGGACATGATACGGAAGGAAATGCCTAACGAAGGGCGCGTCGTTCCATTCGTCGCAACTCGGCTTCACTAAAATTCTCTAGTCGACGTTTATCGCGTATAAATTTTGAATCGTGTTATCGTATCCTCGTATCCTCGTATCCTCGTATCCTCGTATCCCGTTACCCTCGACAAAGTTGTTTAATTCGAGGCAGATGTATATCGTACGCGCGAATAATCCGCATCGGTTGCCGTATCGCAACGGATTGCGTTGGGAAACCTACGAGTATACCGTTTCACGCAACTTTCAGATCGCGCAATTGGAAACTGTACGCGCTGGATAAAATTCTCCGTGAAATTTGCTTCGATAGCTCGCGTTACTCGATGTACCCTGTTCGGCTACGCGATACAACAGCCGCTGTTAATTCACGCTTAGGAAATGACCAGCGCGAGCTTCGCGCGCGATAGAAACGAAATTTAACGAAATAATGGAGCGTTGAACGAGCGAACGCATCGTTGAACGGGAACGCGACATAATTGCAAGACGATTCGTCATGGTGAAATTAACTCGGTCGAACGAGGGCGGCGGGTAAGCGTGAAATCAATGATACCGGTGATCGTTGATGTCGACGTGCACACCAGAATTATCGTCATCGTCGTCATTCTCGATAATACGGGAATCGATCTAGTTCGATGCAAGGATCACCTCAGCGGGGTCATCCCTTTGACACGATGCTTATCGCGTGCAACGTGATTGACGCGTCAGGTCAACCGTTTCTACTGCGATTTCATGTTACCACTCTATCACTCCCGGCCAATGGCTTTCGTCGACAAAGCGCATCGATACACGTGCCTTGTTTACACGCGCCTGCGAATACACCACTGTCATTAATATTTTTGCATGCATTGCCGTCGACATTTTTTATTGCGCGCCGAATAAAAGCAGCGACAGGATCGTCGCGATCGAAATTGGGTATTTCGGGTAACGAACGACCGCGTTCCGTTGGTCGATTCGCTTTCGTTCGTCGCGTTGATTCGCAACACCGACGCGAACGAACGAAAACGTTCTATCGCCTTTTCCGTATAAACGCAAACGCGTAGGACCACGCGTATACTTATGTCAATGCACGTGTACAGATACGTGACATAGCTCTGCACCGCTTTTACCGACAAGTACCGTTTCCGCTGTAAATAAACTCCAACCAACGTTAACTGTACCGCGAGTCGATACCGTTTTTTCAACTTTTCCAAAGTAACGAGCGCGATATGTAAATGTCCGTGCAACTTGCACTCGCAACCTTCTTCGCGCCAAGCGGCGCAACTTATACGAACCATTTGTTCGAAACGAGTGCAGCGAGTCCGTAGAAGTACGAAGTAAGAAGGCGTATCCGCTTCTTTGCTCGGGGTTTTGAAACGCGACAGAGGGTAAGGAGAACGGGTCAATGGAAAATCGTGCAAAGTCAAGCGTCGAATTTTGGTCCGGGCGCCGGTTTCGTTCCGTCGTAAAGCGTATCGCGAAATTGAACAGGTTGAAACGAATTCTCGTAAGTTTAGCGCCGACCGAATCCGTCCGATTCGTAGAACGTAGGACCGGGAAAATTTCGGGATAATTTACGAGGAAGAGAGAGAAACAGGCGGTAACGCGCAATCGCCACGTATTTCGGACTTGTTTTAACGAGAAAGAGCGGCGCGCGCCGCTTCAAACGAAGATATTTACGTTATACGTCGTCAAGGCGTGCCGCGCACGCGAAAGAATTAGCGACGAACGAAACGAGATGAAACACACGAAGCGCGGGAGGCAATCGGCCGAGGCGGAGGAACGATCGACGAGATCGTTGCCGCCGGAAAAATTTATCATTTACCGATATTATCCGGCGCGGCAGAGGGACGGGGAAAAATATGTTCGAGCCCCGACGGAGCCACAGATAAGTGGCGTCCGACGCTGCAACTCCACCACGCGCTGGATACGTTTTCTCTCTCTCTCTCTCTCTCTCTCTCTCTCTCTCTCTCTCTCTCTTTTTTTATATCGGTCTCGCACGCCAATCTGTCCAGCGCCTCCGCAGCTTTTATTCGCGATATTGCAGATCGGAAAGATTAATGCAACGGGTTGGATTTAAATATTTTATAGCTATCTGTAGATCGCATCGAAAAGGACCAACCGGCGCGGATCCCGCGCGAAAAATTCACGCGAATCGCATCTACGTCGATCAGCTGTTTCCGGGAGCACTCGAACGCAACTTCGCAGTATCGATCTTTGCGATTCTCCCGACTCGCTTTCGCTTCCGGTCGCCGACGACTACTAGCCCGAAACTGAATATCGTTTCACGGTCGTCGAATTTCCCCGACAGGTAATCCGACTCGTTGATTCGGCCGATAATTATCCGACAACGATAATAAACGAACGTTCGATTTCCTTACGAACGACGATAGCACCGGTTCTAACGAAGCCGCGTAAATTAACGGGCAGATTCTCGTTTTTCCCCAGTTTGCAGGGCAGCAGGATCGGATTCTACAAACTGTAGCTCGTCGACCTCCTCTTTAGGCTAAAGGGTTTACTCCGGCGAGTTTCACGATGCCTTCGAAGCTCTACAGGCGCCGTTTAATTTTGCGCAAGCCTTTCAGTCGGTTTTTCGTCGACCACACGGCTCCCTCGAGTAACTTGGCTCGAGACCGTCCAAGTCGGCTCACTTGGAAACCGATTTCTTACCCGAGACGGACAAACATCTTGCCGGTAGTTATCGCGTAGGAGCGCGCGTTCCGGGAACGAACGTGCTAACAGACAAGGCACGGAGAAACGCGAAAGACCGATCGCCGTCTTTTAAACTAGGGAAGACGTACTCGATTAATTACATCGCCGTTCCTTGAAATCCACGGTTGCAGATCATACTTTTGTTTCGATAAATTACATTACGGATTACCCGGGTTGGTTAGAATTATACCCGGCTGATGTAGAATACTCGTATCTCGCAAGTTTCGACATCAATTTCCACCGAATTCCATTCGAAAGATGACGGATCGTCGAAAGCGTTGGGAACGCGGCAAACAAGAACCGAGGCGATCGCCGAGCAACTAGGTAAATCTTATTGGCAGTCGTAATTCGTTGCACGGCCGTCCGATTTGCCCGTGAGGAGGAGGTGAAGGAGGAGGGAGTAAACGCGTACCGGGCGGGCAGTCGTTAGAGCGGTACGTGATGCAACTGGATCGATCGGCCAGCGATTAAGGTGAAATTTTTTAAGCGGCTGGAAATTCCAAATTCTGCCGTCGTAGTGCGGTCATGCTCGAAAACGAAGTCGATTGGTCGGCGCCGGAGATGCGCGCGGACTAATCGTGAGTCGCGATCGGGCCAATCGTTTCCCGCTGATGGCCACGCGGTGACGGACCCGTTCGCCGCGCCACGCGAACGGTCCGCGCGCAGACGAAGGATGATGACGGGAAAAGTTTCAAGACGGGGGACGAGGTCGGAGTAATGGGAGGGCGGAAGAATAAATTGGGATTTAGAGAAGGTGAAACGCGAGAGAGGAAAGAGTGGAAGCGGAAAGAGGAGCCGATGAATGTAAGACGTTAAAGGGACCACGGAGGGCATATTTCATGGAAGGTACAACGGGAGGAAGAGACGAAGAAAGGAAAGAACGAGATTCCATATAACGTCTGATCTCCTGCGACAGTTTTTTGGATGGTTCGGCGCCGAGCCGTGCTTTCGAAAGTAGGCGAATGGTCGACGCGCGTTTCTTCTCGTTTGCTCGATCGGGTGTACGAAGTGAACGAGTAAAACACCGTATAGGCAGGTACGCGGAGAGGAAAAAGACGAACGGAGCGAGGCACGAAATCGCGAGAAAGTACGCTTTCGATGTCATTGTTTACTCGCGTCGCTTAATCGGTGCGACATCCGTGTTCACGCGTATAATTGCAGAACGGACGAAGAGAAGAACGCGCGCGACGTGGTTGCACGGAGAACGATCGGAGGAACTCGTTTGTAAAGCCGTTGCATGGCTCTGGCGCAACTTGTCACGCCCTCCCACTTCCCCGCCCCCCTACCCCTTGACGAATTAATCACAACCTAGGAATCCCTAGCAGAGATCCGGGAAGGCGTTAAGGTCTGCACGAGCGATTCCGCGATGGATTACAGCCTCGGATGTTATACTTGAGATCCTCGATTCGCGTAATCGCGTTACCTTCTGCCTAAGACGATTTTCCCAGACGTCACAGCCTCGAACGAAACTTCATATCTCGTAAAATTTGCAGTTCCGCTTTCCTTCTCCTCGCGCGTCGCGCCGACCCGCTTAATCGTTCCTTTCCACGACACATTGTTGCGCCAATTCACGACACGGCTGCAACGTACAGTCGCATTTACGACTCCGACGTCGTATTCGCGTTATTTGTCGTTATTAGATCGAATACCGAGGACTACCCTTACGACGTAAGGCTGAGTTGAAAGTCGAGATTCGGGGGGCGAGTTTCTTCTAACCAGCGGAGAAAGGTTTCGATCTCGTTCAAGAATCTCGCAGGATCCGAGCGTTCGAACTTGCGCGACTTCTCGATCAGCCGTACGCCAACGTGCTGGTCGATCGCTTCTGCTTTTTCCTCGACGTATCGTCATCGGGCAAAGTCGATCACGGTTCGTCTACTTCCACTCGATGCTTGCCGTTCGATCCGGGGATAGGGAAGAAAGAGAAGAAGTAAAAAGAAAAAAAAAAAAAAGAAAAGAAGAAAAAGGTAGTTTCTAGGTTCGCCGTAGAGGACGATCGTCGACAGAAGAGGGGACGTCGATCCTTCTGTTCGCGACGGAAAGAGGGTAAAATTCTTGAACCGAGTCGAGCAGCTAGTCGTTTAACCACGTGCCGTACTGTTCGTGCTTGGCACGCGGCTCTTGTTACCTTCCGGACGAACAGGTTCCCCAAGATGCTCCTTTCACCGTGACGGCAGATAGAGAGGCTTGGACGCGTCGGTTCGCGAGGCAGACCGTTCCTTTTCATCGTACGATCGAACGCAGCTGTCGACCACGGCACGTGCTCGCTGTTACTTGGCGCGGAACGTTAACCTTTTATCGAGTCGCGATGCGTAAATGCATCGTTAATACACCGACACCGAGAGAAAAGCTGCAACGTAAATAGAGCACACGATACTCGGATCGCGGCAGGAGGATCTTCTCACGGTGAATTACCATTGTCATTCAGCCCCCCCCCCTTCCGACCAACTTAACCCCTTTCTCCCGTTACACGCGATCGCGTCCGAGCGATCGTTCGCCGGTTCCGTTTGCGGCGCACGTTATACCGAGACGTCCCGTAATCAGCTATCGGACGCACAACGCGAACTCCTTACCGATTCGTCGACTCGTATCGAGAACGAGCAACCTGAAACTAGCTCACCGCGGGAAATGCACGCGTATCGTCAACCGTATTCTTCCCTCGGCCGACCTTTTTCGTAATGAAAAATCTTGACCAAGCGAAAACGAATAAAACACCGCTTTTATTACAGCCAGGTTACTCGCGAGACCGAGTAATCAGGCAACTTTGCAATTTCACGAGTTCCGGGTCGGCGTCGGTCCACTGGATGTCGTTCCAAGGAGGACGGACTCCTAATCGATAAACGAAAATCCTAGCGTTCCAACGTGCCGCGTCGTAATTAACTCTTTTAACGTATACGACGTTATACCGTAGGACGGTTTGCCGGGCTGCGTAATCCGCTTGTTTTATTTTTTCGCCGCAGTTGAATTCACCTCGGCCCGACCGTTACGTAACGAGTAATTTACCTTCCAGTCGGGGATTAAGAGCCGGATATCCTGCGCGATGCCTCGTAACTAATATATATTACCGTGCTAAACACCGAGTATTCGTTTTATCCTGGTTATCGTTCGGCGGACGAGTGGTTGGTTAAACGTCAAGCGGACCATGTACGGCGAACACCGAAAGATATTTCTACAGCCGAGCCCGATGATGATATTCGACGAGAAGGTCTTTAATAACGCCGGTAAAAATAATGGCTACGATCGGCGAGGCAGCCTCGTCTCGCACGGCACGCTCAAGGCCGCGATATTTGTACAAGCGAAATGAAATTTTTAATAAACACAGGGCATCCAGCGTGCAGACGGGTAATATAAAGCGTGGCGCGGTGCAATTAGAGGAAGGAGGGAGGAAACGCAAGGGAAATGACAAGGAAGGAGAAGAACGCTGGCAGCGGACTAGTCGCTAAAGTTACCCGGCAAGGCCGCGTCGAAAATTATTTTATTCGTTTTAGTCGGATCGTTTCTGCTCGGATTACCAATATTATCGGCAGACGCGTTCGAAAAGAATTCCGGCAGAGAATAGCAGCGATCTAAATAGAAATCTCCGAGTCGGCAGTAATCGCTGACGTTTTTACATCGTCCGGCCGGACGGTCGGCCGGCCGTCGAAGGATTAATTTTTGCGGAACGGGCAGCGGCGCACGGTCGAAACGTTCGGCGCCAAGCGTTTCAATCGCGTCGATTTCATATAGTTTACTCGACAGCCATTGGTTATTCGGACGCGACGCGCGCGATGCTATTACGTTTATTTGCCGAAGGCAATGTTATTCTTCTGTTTTTTTCCGATCCGTCGATCGATCGGCCGGTATTTACGCGAGCCACGTTCGTTCGCGTTTCCATGAATGTTTTAAGCCTCGAACGATGCCGAACGACCGATATATGCCCGTTTTCGCCACAGACTCTTGACACAGCGACGATCATCGTGGCCTATCGAGTGAAACGATACGCCACGTAACGCAGCCATATAAGGAATAGGACACCCTGCCGTTGCTCTTAGCAAGCCTTATTTCCGTGCGACTGTACAGCCGGCCTCGGTCGACTATGGAAAATTTACGAAAACGCTCGCCGAGCTTTTCGAGCGGGCGCCCCCGACTTGTCGACCTTAATCGTTGTCGAATTAAAATTGCACCACGCCCAACTTACTTCTTCTCCTGGCTTCTCCGATATACGTACCTGCTCTCCAGGCTGATACGTTCAAAGATCCTTTACTTTATTCCGTTTCCGCCGCTCTCGCTTTCTCTCGCGGAATTTTCAAAGCAAAACAAGCGCGGATTCCACGCGCGCGAGGAACTGCGACAGCTACCGGACCAAACGCATGAGAAATAGGAAGAAAAAGGCAGAACTAGCGCCGCTGGAAGGATACTCGACGAAGCGGCAACTGTTTAACAAGGATCAAAGTTAACGGGATCGAGGTGGGAGCGTTCCGCGGCTCCCGATCGTCCTCCGATTAAACACAAGTCCGACCGAGAGAGAACCGGATTCCCGATCCTCGAGACGGTCGTTTCATCGTGAAATAATGTGACACGCCGCGTCCCGTCGTAGCCCACGGACGGAAAACGAGAAACCCGAGGAAAAGGAATTACCCGTGTCGGTGTTAGATCGCGCCCTGATCGCTTTGCTTATCGTTGGACACACGCTGATCGAACAACGACGTCTTTTCACAGATCCCTCGTGTTTTTCCTCCTTTTCCGTTTCTTGGCCCGGCCGGTTTGACGGTGGTCGCGAAAGTGAATCGATACCTCGTCGATGGACGCGTGGCGTGCGATACGCGTTACTCTCGTCCTCTCTCTCTCTCTCTCTCTTTCTCTCCCCCCCCCTCCACCCGAGACGCTTAATTAAGAACAACGATGGAAGTACGAGAGAGAATCGATGGACGAGGAGCGTCTGGAACGACTTTGCGAACCGCCGGTGGATTAATTCGTTTGATATCGTCGAGCCGGCGATTATCGCTTCCCGATTAATAACTGCGACCCTATTCTCCGGAGTTCATCGGTTACGACGTTCAGTCGCGATATTAACGTATCTCCAAAGATTACAGACGTAAGCCTGCTCTGTTTGCTTTATCGCGGCTCTTCCTACGATCTCCATCGAACGCACCCCTGTGATATTTAATCGCACGGGGGACGAGGATCGTACGAATGCTCCTCTTTCCCTTATTTCATGACCAATCCCCCTTGAGCGATACTCGACGTCGTTCGAGTCAAGTACCTTCGGCTTTATATTAAAGTCGGCTATCGCGTCGTTCCGTGTCGTGGCATTTTACATCCTAAAGGGATTCTTCGTTTCGCATCGTAACGTCTTACAACGCGTTATATCGTCGCAAGAACGACGAAACCAAGATCCAACCTTTTTATACTTATTCGTGTCTAGATCTCGAGTCGGTTATTAATCGTTCGGCGGCGCACAGAGCGCTATTATCTCCGAACCGAGAGAGCAACGACGAAAGAAACGGCGCAGCCGGCCGTTCTCACGAAACTCACTCGCTCGAAGAATCCCGTGGCCCTCTTTATCGTCCGCGGTCACCCTTTGTCCGCGAATTCGCGTTAAACTGCGCCCCGATCTGCGCGCAGATCGAGCTCGACTGCGGACACTGTAAAGAGCGATTGTACGTTGAGTCGTACGCGGAAGTCGTTATCCCGCGGGTTGCATTATCGCAGCCCGTGGTTTCCGTATACTCGCCCTACAGCGAGCCGCGTTAATTCCAATTTATTCGTCCTTTCGAAACGTGGCCCGAAACTTGATCCGGCCTTACATTCGCCGGTCCGTATCCTCGTACCAGGAATCGATCCACGTATTCCACGTATTCGTCTTTTTTAAGCCGCCAAAGTACGACTCTCCGATCCTTTATCGTTTGTTATATATCCTATCTTTCATCGTTCTTGCAATTGTTCTGTTCCTCGACCTTCCAATCGGAGCAGACGTAAAGTATTGGATAATCGATTCGAGACAACCGGGGTCTTGAGCGACAGGCATCGTATCTCCAAGGACGGCCATGCCCGGACAGTGTCTCGGTTACGAGCGCGAAGCCTTTTAATCGTCTTTCGTTCGCTCGTACACGCATATCGCGCCGATCCTGACACCGATCTCGATCGATCACGATCGCCAAGTTAATACTCAAAGCGGCCTTCCGATCGCCACGTTCGGATCGCTTCGTCGGCGCAAGTACTCCCTTTAAACGCGTTTCCCGACCCCTGCAGTCGAGGTTGACACCTCCTCCTTCGCTCGGTTTGTCGTTTCTTGCTGGATCACGAGCGAAAGGGGCTGGCATCCGCTAAAACGCGCGACGCGGCATCGAGTTGTACCGCCGTCGAGGCTTTCCGCGGTTGGACCTCGCCGCGTTCCACGTATATCGACAATCCGTCAGAGAAGAACATCGGGAATCCTCGATCGCACTCGATCGCACTCTCTCGAGCCGTCGAGCCACTCGCACTCGCTTTTCGCTCGACGCGCTGACCCAGAGAAAAAAAACGAAAACGCAGGTTTCCAGCGTAACCGAACGAACGCGTTTGCGCTTACGCCAACGAGGAGATTCACTCGAAAAGACGAATCGATTCTTTAAGAATACGGACAAACTGCGTTTCCGGGTTTGCCTTCGGTGTCGCTGGACCTTACGCAGAGATCGTTTCGCGGGAACGACGATAAATCGTATACCCTGGCGGATTCTCGATAAAATCGTTCCCAGTTTACCCTGCGTGGGTCTAGCGAATTATCCGACCTTTTTTTGCCGAGAGTCGCGATCCCCGGCAACGAGGTTGCAACCCGTTCGAAATTGTTGCCGTTATAAATCGTGAAGCGATAGGAAGACGTGGATTCGTTGATCGAATCGAGGTGATGTAATCTCTGTGCGCGTATTTAGTTTCTAGAATCGCGAACGATAATATCGACGATTTATTATTTAAAACGGTCGTTAATGAAACAGCGTTTACCTACCTTCTAGTCTAGATCTAGATCTGGATCATCTAGATCTAGTCGCCTTTACATCGAGTTGCTTTCTGTGGTTCGAACGATTTAACCCGTACAGCCGATTTACTGGATATTATCGACGACCGAACGAACGGAGACGATCATCGAGCCTCGAGATCCGAAATTACGAGGGTCGACAGCCTGATGATAACGCGTCGCCATTCTTCGGGCCTATTTCGATCGTTGTTAATCCGATCTCGTTCTACGAGCTGCGATCCGATCGAACTCTCGACGGAAAAATCCTCAACGAGTGCATCTTCGATCGAGACGACGACGACGACGACGACTACGACGACGACTACGACGACGTCTACGACTACGTCTGAAACATCGAAATCCCTCTGCGATCCTTAACGACTCGACACACGCGAGAACTCGAAGCAGGGAGAGTGGAGCCGCGCCGGATCGGGATCGGAGTACTCTTAGGCCGGGTATGCAGGCTTTATTTGCCCGTGATAGAGGAGTTGCATAAGGAGAAGGCGAGTGCACGGACGGCTGGTGGGAGCGATGAAGCGGGACGAGAGGGAGAAGCTAGGTTTCGCGAACGTGGACGAGCGAGAAGGAACGAGGAGGGTTAGGTCGAGCAGGTCGTTGACGGTTGGAGGATGATGCCGTGGTCCCTGGATCGATCCCGGCCCGCCACCACCCCGACGCCGCAACCACCAAGCGTCGGCTAACTACCTCTCGCAGACATACACATGTATGTATAACGGCGCACACTCGCGCGACACGGGCCTACCTCTCCCCATCCAGTGCCGTTCCAACGACCGCTTCTCATCCACTCTCATCCACTCTGATCTACCGACCTCGTCGTCCTTCTCTCCTCCGTCCTCTCCTCCGGACCACTCTACGTTCCGCTCTACGTTCCCGTCTGCGTTTCGGTCTGCATCGTGGCCGAGGCTCGGCCGAAACCTAGGCCATCGTGTACCGCATACGATACAAACGTATCCTCGTCGTCCACGGATCACCGAGAGGGCGGGCTGCTGTCGCGCACAGGCACGCTACGACGCACAGCGTTACTCTCTTCTCCCTACGAACGCTGACGTACCGCTTCGTACCGCTTCGTACCGCTTCGTACCGCTGTAACACGCGTGTGTGCCAACTCGTGCGAAAGCCGGGTATCAAGCACAGACGTGGCGCGAATCGTACGCCGCGCTCGAAACGCCGAGCGAAACGAGGTGTTTCGTCGGAGCTCGCCGGTTCCTCCCTTCGATGGAAATTTCCGCCGGCTCCACCAGATTCGAGCTTCGCGCCGAGAAACGAAAACGCGGCTCGCTCTATGCGAAAGAATCGGATCGTACGCGAGAACGTAAACGAAAGGACCTGCTCTCCCGGGAACGAGCACGGCGACTTTGTTCGAAAATTTACAATTTCGATGCGCAGCGTTGCCTAGCGAAGCGATCACGGTGTCGGTGTTCGAGTCGGGCTTTCCCCGTCGTCCGCTCGTATTCCGCGCTCGCAATTGTCCACGGTCCGTCGACCACGTCTGCGAAACTCCCTCGCCACCTCTGTTCGAACGTCGTCCAATAATATCTTCCTTCTCGCGAACGTCCGCGTGCCCCGTTCGCCCATTCGTTTCGCAACGATGCGAACTCGTGCTGTCGCAAAAATTACCTCGCCGCAAAAAGACGCTGCGTTTTATCGCGACCAGCGGCAGAACAAAGGAACCGATTCGCGCTGCCTACGTGTTCCTGGACACCGTCGGAGAGCGGTCGCGCGGACCTGCATCGTCGAATAATCGGACAAAGAATCTTATTCGATTTAATTTCGCGATGCTGAAACGCCCCGCGAGAACGACCGTACCGATATCTATATTCACGCCCTGTCCTTGCAATTTTTAACACCGCAAACCGTGATCAGCGGTTTCTTTGTCAAACAAACAAACGCTCGCGGTACGGAGCAAACGAATTTTCAACAACTCGGATGTTTCCCCATTCTTTTCCCTTTTGTCTCCCCGAGGGACCGTTTCTCCCCGGTCGAAAAGACCGCGAGCAACGGCTGTTCATTTTCGCGAATCCAGCGAGGATAATTACGGATAAAATCTTGAGAAACAATCGCTACAAAATGACCGGTCCCAAAGGGAAGGATAGAACGGGAAAACGGAGGTTCGAGCACGCTAGCGGCCACGATTTCACATAAATCACCGGAGGTGAAGGAGCAGGGGCAATCGGGCCGAATATTGTATTTAGCTCTGTCTGGCAAAGATTTATTTACGAAGTCGAGCTAACCACCGACGATACGTTTCCTTAAATTGCAGTGCCGCGTGCAAGCAAACCTCCCTCCCGTTCCACGATCTTGCACCCCCTGTTCGCGTAGAAAGCGTAGAAAGCGACGTTTTAAAAATTCCCGCATCTTCGGCGAACGGCGAAAAAGAAAAGTGCGCTCGCGGAAAAGAAAACTATTAAACGAACGAACGAGTAGGCGGACGAGCGAGCAGGCGAACGGATAGAGAGAGAGAGAGAGAGAGAGAGAGAGAGAGAGAGAGAGAGAGAGAGAGAGAGAGAGAGAGAGAGAGAGAACAGAACGAACGAATAAATTAATGTTTCGAAGACAATGAGACAAAGACAATGGGACGAAGACAGTCGTCGGGATGTTCGAAATGCTGCGAGGATCTCCGAACTATTTCGCTTCTAACAAGCGAAAGGAAAGGAGAAGAAGTTTGCGCGCTAACTAGACGAGAGAAACAATTGGAACTTTCACGCTAGATAGGAAACGACTTTGCGTAGAATCGCAAACGAACATCTTTTCGATCCTTTAACGGGGGTTGTATAGATCGCGCAACTTGACACCTGCGATTTCAATGGCGAGAAACGAGAAGAGTTGGCGCAACTGCTCGACCAAATTTTCATAATTCTCGTTCCCAGCGTCTAGTTACGCGCGACGGTGCACAACGAAGCGTGCAGGAAGAGAGCCGACAGACGGAATCGCGCCGCTCTTCCGTTTCGAAATACAGCGAGGACGGTAGAAACGTAGCGGCGAAGTAGAAATTCCGACGAACGGGCGAAAGGTCCCGTCTGATTTTTTCGACGAGCGACGCCTCTCTCTCTCTCTCTCTCTCTCTCTCTCTCTCTATTCGCTCGGATTCCAGCTCGGTCTACGCCGGTACGATGCGCCCGCGCCCTCTTCTTTCTGTCTGTCGAGAGAAGCGAGGGCAGCGAAACCGTCGCGGAGAACGAAGCGACGAAGCGGAAAGACGACCGCGCTAAGGCCGGCCTGTAATTTCCGGCCGAGAGGAGCGGCGGGCGGCGCCGTCCATCTTCGGCGCGAACGGTTTCTTAAGTCCTTGACCGTGCCTAGATTTTTCGGACCGTTAGCTGCTTATTTACGATGACGATCGAACTCGTTAACACCGAGCACACCGTACACGCCACTCGAATTCCGAATGGCCGCTCTCCGCGGAGAAAGTTAAGCTTTATCGAGAACGATTAAACTTTGTAGTCGTGCGTGCTCGTCTTTTGTAGCCTTCTTCCTTTTGGTAAATACGTTGGGTAAGCGTTGGGTAAATACCGCCCTTGCGATCTCTTTCCTTCTCCCGTGTACGCGGGTACGCGATAAAGACACCGCGATTTGATATTTCGTAGTAGAACAGCGCCGATCGCGAACAGTAGCAGAATTTTATCGCTTGCGAATGAACATTGTCGAATATTTCAACGTAATATGGTCGCAACATCTTTCATCGAGGACACAAAACGCAAGTACGCATATTACATCTTAAATACGCAAAGATACGATTTATGCGTTCGTAGGAGCGCTGATATTCGCCGGAAGAAGGAGATGAGACGGATCTCGAAGAAAGAAAAAGAAAAAAAAGATAAAAAGAAAGAAAAAAGGAACGGACCGATAGTTTAGTTTACGAAGGATGAAAGAGTACGTTCCTCAAATCGTCTAGCAGTCGCCACAAGGGTGCTTGTAACGCATCCGCGAGCCTGTTCGATACTTGTTCGCTCGAGCTCTTGCCGGCTTATTCGGCTAATTCGAATCGTATCCGACAAAGGAGACCACCGTCGTGCGATCGAGATCCCGAAAGAGACGCAGATGGGAGAAGAGCCGAACCCAGTTCCTCACGTTCTTTCGTCTTTAAAAGTTGTCTCAAAGTGATTAGGTTTCTCGTCGTTCAGAGATTCAGGGCCTTTCGCTAGAAAAACGAATTCAACGGAAAGCGAACAACGCGAACGTCACCGTTTGAAAGATTCATCTTTTACGAGGCAAGAAACGCCCGGCGTCAGTTTACAAGGATATCGAACTGGGCCAATTACGTTCGGTGTGTCCAGAGGAGCGAAGGTATTTACTGGGCGAGCCGGGTCGATCGCTCGGTTCAATAAAATTGTCGTTAAGGGAGATAGCGAGAGGTGTAGGCGAGTCGGTGACGTGGCACATAGCCAGTCGGTGTGTTACTACGAAATTACGAAGCAATTTCGCAGGAAATATATTGGGAAATGATTTCGACGCCGACATCGAAAGTATCTATTACACGACTAACGTTATCGTTACACGAGACCAAGCTTGTACGGATTATAACGACGAGGTTGATGTCGCGCAGAGCCTCTATCGTCGGACACCTGCCACGAGCAGATTGACGTAAGCAGGCCAACGTCGATTATAGGAGATGGTATTACCGGGGGTCACACAGATTTTCCTGCACCCGTTGGTCTCGTATTTACCATTTCATAGGTATCCTCCCAAGGAGGACGGCCAATTTAAGCACCAAACGTATTGGCTCCGAATCCAAGCGAGAATTCGTTCGGCCCGAATTTGGCTCGAATTTGGTTCGAATCTGGTTCGAATTTTGTTCGACGAACATTTTCTATCAAATTATTCGTGTCGTTCGTGTTCGAGTTCCTTTTCCGACGTTCCGCTCAGCGAAATTGAAAGGTACGATCTGAAAAAAGCGGAGTAAACTGGAGTAGCTTTGACCTGTATACCAGGTTCAAAAGGTAATTTAAACGTTTCGGTATAGTTACACGTTTAATTAAGGAACGGTTAACCGGAAAATCTTTGTAATTGAAAAGCATTGAATTCCGAGTAAAGTTGGCGAGCAGATTTCAGCGCGTTGAGGGGTCTTAAACGAGGTCGAAAATTCCACTAACGACTATCTTGGAACACTCGATGAAAAGGATCCGTGGAGTAATGATTTTCCAGAAACTTTATTCAGCGTGTCCTTCGTGTACGATGACGTAAAGCGACCAACCGTCGAGATTAACGCAAATACGGCGGAAGAAAAGAAAAGAAAAGAAAAAAAAGAAAAAAGAAAAAATAAGAAAGAAAGAAAAGTATCGAGGAGAAAAGGTAATTCTGTGATAGCCGGTAAGAGAATTAAACATCGTAAATTGTAGGCAGTTGTCGCGTGTCGATGGTACGTTGATCAGGTCGGTTGTACGCGAAAGCTCTTTATCGACGGACTCGAAAAAACTTTCACATCCGGCGATCACGAAGCAATTTAAGTTTGGCGGAAAATCCATTTCGCTGGCGAAGAAAAGAGTGCGAGCTAGCGGCGCGTGGAAAATATTAACTAATTTATATCCCGGGATTTAATAACCTGGCGACGTTGGCCCGGAGTACAGAGGCTCTCTATTACAGTCGGAACAGCGTCGTTAATACAAAAGGAGGCTCTTACGGTCGATAGGTGGCGGCCCTTATCGTTGGCTCTCTGCCACCAGCAGGTCACCGGAAGTGCGCCGTTCCAGCGACGCTGCCTCGATATATCGATACACCGCCATTGGGTGAAACGATAGCGGGCTGGCTGCTGCTTTTTCGCTACGGTGGGACCCCTGCTCTCTGTCGCGAAATGCTTTTGCATCACGATGCTTCCGCATTCGTTCGTTTGCGCCCCGTTTCCTTACTTTCTTATAACTATAACGCTCGGTTACGAGTCGAAAATCGTTTCGTTTCCCGCTGATCTTTGCACGAGTACGCATTTTTCTATTTCTCGACAGTGGATATTTTTATAAGTTTCTATTCTCGCGTATACGCACGCGAATATTCGTTTATTTATGCAACGTTGTATATATATATATTGTTGTATATACACACACACACACACACACACACACACACACACACACACACACACACACACACACACACACACAAATATATATTATCGTTGCTTGGACGCTGGTTTGCCGAACAGCGCAACGTTTTTCCATCGCGGGAATCGCACAGGCGCGTAAAGCGAAGGCCACCCTGCTATTAGATATTTTCTTTGAGAAACGAGGAAGCAGAATAGGAGAAAAACGACACGAGTCGCGTTGCAAGGCGCACGTTCATATACTTGTACGTATAGCCAGAAGCGGAAGGAGTTTTCGCGGAGACTGGAGTTTCGGGAAAGAGCGATCGACGACTGACCGGGGTGCTCGTCGCGTCTGGTTCGCAGGATCGTTTCATTTTAGAAAAACCGGTCTCGGCGTTCTTTCCAGCCGACGGCCGTAACTTTTCTCTTTTTAACGATCTCTGTTGCTGAATTCCTGGCGAAAAGATGGAAACACGGGCGGCTGGATGGGCGGCTGGATGGCGACCCACAGGGAAAATTTTGTAAGAAAGAAATTTATTAACAGGCCAAGTCTTTTGCGCGCACCGATTCAGCGTCGCCAGTGCGAATTTCCGCGAAATTTTTCACGCGTGTGTATAAAAGAATGACGCAGGATGTGACCGGACCGCGTATTTCGCGTAACGTTATTTGCTCGCCGTAGGGTGCTTGCAAACAAACGCGTATTTGCCCGTTCATTACGTTCGTTTGACAACAACGTTGCCGTTGCCGCTCTTCCCTCCAACATCGGCGCATGGTTTCTCATGCGTTTATTACTGTCGATGTTCCGCGTTGATTAATTTTTCAGCAGAAATTCAGCGACCGTTCCGAGCCAGGCCGCTCGAATATTCGCTGGTTTAGCTTCGGCGAACACCGAAGATTCGTTTCAGCCGTGCTGCGACGGCAAACAGGGTCGTTAAGCCTTTAAGTTCAGGCCACGAGCGTACAGAGCAAACTGACGGCTGTTCGCTCGCCGCACGATCGAATGGCAACGACGATCGACAACGCAGCGATTAGGCATCGCGACAACGCGCGCCGATACTCGGATCGGCCAAACCAACCACTGGAAAAGAAATTCTTTTTCCGTAGGATTCTCGAGAGGGCAGATTTCGATCGCGATCGCTGTCGCAAATTACGCGCCACTGGTTTACAAACGGTTCGAACGTAACAGGAGTTAGCTGTAAAATCGACGATTTGAAATCCGATGGGGCGTCGAGGAGCGTGCATCCACGTCCCGAAAGGCTAATTAGTTTATTTTCGCGCGATGGCGGGGCGATGCCCCGGTTAGCGGAACTCCCTTTCCGAATCGTTGGCCAGTGTACGTAATATTATACGACGGGTTATTAACCGAGGTTGCGACTCTCGCTCGATCGCAGTAGCTTTGGCGCACGCGAGCATCGCGACGCTCGGGGCTCGGAGCTCGCGTGCCGCTCAAATTAATCAACAGTCAACCTTTTGATCTTTCTTCTCTCATCCCGATGCATTCACCGATATTAAAATCGGCAAATTTCCATTTCCATCCGCTTTCCGCAGCTCTACCAACTTTATTAATGTCTCGTGTTACAAACCGTTCGTCCGATTTGCTCCACCATCGAAACACTCTCTTTCATCTATCCCTTCGAATCCGACGCTGAATTTGTATTTTCATTCGGATTACGCAGTGCGGGGAACTTTGGTCGTTCCGGTTTTTACTAATTAATTGGAATTTGAGAATTTCAAAGTTATTATAGATATTTAGAGAAGAGACGGTTTGTTCGGAGGTGTCAAAGTTTCCAAAGAGAATGGTAATTCAGTCAATTTATTAACTGCTGCGGCGATCGTTTGAATTTTGAAAAAAATCTGCGCGTTCGATTTCCAGGTAAATAATATTTTTTTCGAATGTAATTCGCTGCGCGAGATTCGAACAGCGGCTATACGAAACGACAATTGCACGAGATAGAAGGGGTTTGTAACGCGCGCAGTGCTTGCGTAGAATCTCGACGATAGGTACGCGGTATTTGTCGACGAACTATAAATATCGAACAGTTCGACTAGCTGCGCGAAGTAGCGAGCAATAACGTTTACAATATCTTTTAACTAACGGCAAATAGCGGTAATTGTACGCTAGCGTTTTGCCACAGGAATAGTGCGATAGTCAACGGTGCGTACGTACGGCTCGCTCGTATTCACATTCGTAAAACTTAAATTCGGATCGCGCGAATGGCGAATCGAAACCGATCGAATGCGAGATTTCGGGGAAAAAAGAAAAAAAAAAAAAGAAAAAGAAACGATCGATCGGAAGGTATTCGGACTAATTCTCGGACTGATTCTCGAACGATGCAACTCGAACATGGACGAACCGCGTTAATGGACGATCTAATTTGCAGTTATCTGTTAATCGGTTTAAAACGCTCTATATTTAACCGGGAGTTCTATTATACTTGGCTGTTTCATTCGCTAATTTATCATTTCATCTCCGCTCAGCCGGCTCATCGTCGTTCCATCGGTCGCGTCGATCGAGCGAGAGGAATTTAAATTACCCGTATAATCCTCGCGCGGTATCGCGGCTCGTTAAAATTACACCGACAGATTTATTTGCCGCGCGTTTGACGGATGGCATGCCGATCGACCCAGCGCGCCCTTGCAGTTGCAAATTCAAACGTCTTGACGTGTTTTCCACGTTACGCCGAGTCGTTGCGCGTTATATCGTGAAATTTTAAACGCGTCGAACGTGCGTAACGTACGTCTAGGTAAGATTTACGTTTGCCAATCGAAGCCGAACTTGAAAGCAAACACGGCGCTTCCGCGAGAAAAGAGGGAAAAGAGGGAAAAGAGGATAAAAGGAAAGAGGAAAATGAAAAACAATGGCAAAGGGAGGCGGGGGGGGGGGAGAGGTGAAACGGTGGACGGTCGGGAAATAACAGGCGGCAGAAGCGTGGTCGGCGTCGATCGTCGAGGGTAAAGCGCGAACGGGCTGTCATATTCGCAACAAAGGGCGAAAGTCAGTGGATCTCGGTACGGAGCGGCGCAGCTAAGCGTTCGGGTCTGAAAGCACGTTCCAGCCTTTTGATCGCCAGGCTATTTTCTTCCGTGCGGCCTCTTTCACCGTTCCACGCTACGGATTTTCAGCTGAATTTACGCCTCAAATCAGCGGTTTCCTCGTTGGTTACTAGTTGGAGTCGCCTGACAGAGGGGAGTAGAGTCGCCTGGAGTAGGTGCGAGGGGGCGACCGGCAATTAACTTAGCAGTCGATTCTAGCCAGTTTCCAAGTTTCATAACCCAGCACGTTGGATCCGATAAATCTGTTAGATCCGTGGCAGCCGAGCCGTGGGGCAGACAGGACCGAAAGGCAGGTCGACGGGGCTCTCGTAATTTCACCGATACGTTCGTTCGTCGCGCAATTTAAATCCTCTCGGAGCCCACCATACAGTTTCTACGATGCCACGAGTGGCCAACTTTACGAGGGGATAACGCTACGTGATACGAAACCGAAATCGAACGGCGAAAGCTTCCCGCCCCTTTCTATTCCGCCCGTTCTGCCTTATTCTCGCGATCTCCCGCTAATTCGCCTTGTTTCATCCGGCCCTCTCCATCGTCGATCGGGACATCGGTCCTTAAACTTTTCCCCAAACTGGACAAAGTTTTCTCGTTGATTCGTACCGATTCGTTTCTACTTCGTTCCGATGTTAGCGAAACAGCTCGTTCCACGGAATACACCAAATCTTCCTTTCGTTTCAGCCGGCGTGTTCCGAAACTGCAATTAAACCAAGCGAATCTAGCCAGCGAATCCCTCTCTTCTTTCCAAGACTCGCTGTTTCGGCACGGTCGTCGTTCGGAACGAAACGTTAACGGGTAAAAATTTCACGACGCGAGGCGCGCGTTCAACCGTGCATCCCGCGTAGAATCCGCCAATTTTCAACATGTCGACCAATTAAAACGAATTCATCGGATTACGGAGTGTGGCGTCTGTCTGCAAAGAGAATTAATTCGGACAAGATGGATCGTAATTCCGTGAAAGCGGCGCGTCCCTCGGAGACGAGGGAACGGTGGCCACACGCGACTGTGTGCACCAGGACGAGAGGAGACGAAACCCAGCGGGTTTAGCCGAGTCGTAAAGCTGCGCGTATCCGGTCCCCGGTGCACAACACGAACGTCCTTCTAGCGTGTAGCTACATCGGATTACGAGTGGAGTTCCGATGCGTTCGGTGTCAGGATTTGTTGAAGTCTCGCCAACACACGGATTCGGCCGAAGGGGTTGTAATACGGCGCGCATATCGCAGGTTTCACGGGTCGGCTGTCAAACCATAGCCCAGGGGTTTCCTTTATCCCGTCCCCTATTTCTCTCGGTGGTCACCGTTATTACGTCTGTTGGGCCGACACGGCTGCAGTTTCAATTCAACGACGACTGTGTCGCGGTTCGTCGTCCTTTCTTTGCGGTTTCTCCTACTCTCCTACCTCTACACGGTCGGTTGGTTAACGACTGTCCAGGCTTTCCTTGTCGTGTCTCTGTTTCAGGCCGCCGCATCGAAGAAAATGCCAACGAGTCTTTAAATACGACGTTTCCGTGCGACACGTGCACGCTTTGTTTCGTGGCCATTTTTCGATAGATCGACAAGGTGTTTCGCACGATAGAATTACGAGGAACGGACAAATATATGTATATCAGTAGTGGTATTGCGCTTATTCAGATGTGGCTGTTCGAACGTACAAGTTCATGTAGACCGCGTCTTAAAGACGCTCAACCAACGTACGGTGCTCTGTTTATCGTTTCTTCGGTAGACAACGAATGCGGTAATTTTCGGTTTTCTAGTCTTCTAGTGGACGTCGATGCGTTCGAAACGCATCTCACTCACGAGACACGTGTAACGCCAGCAAGCGTCGAAGCTGACCGAACACGATACACGTTGTAACCATCGACCAAATTTGATGAAAAGTTAATATCGGTTCTGCAAGCGTGGTTTCCGTCGTTCGAAATGAGTTAAAGTGGCGCAAAATCACGACCGTTTAAAGGCACGTTAGGAGGATAACGTTTCAACAGCAAGTTCCACTCTCTACCGGAAACCGAAACCGAAACCGAAACCGAAAGCGAAACTGAAACTTGCTTACCGGTCCGGTATTTTCCCGAAATACAATGTTACAAAGAGAGGTCAGTTTATATCCCTCATAATCTTCCTGTTCCTGTAATAATCCTGTTTGCTGCATTTATCGAACACGAGCCAGGAATTTTTAACGCGATCCCGATCCCGATCTCGTCGACAGTTCGCACGCGATACAACCGCCGTCAGCGGATCTGCTTTTCAAACAGTTTCGCCGTGCAAAGTGTCACCTCATTTCGCCCGGAAACGAACGAACGAACGAACGAACGAACGAACGAACGCACGAACGTATCGTCGTCACCGGCTAATTTTCATATCGCGCTCGTGATAATTAAGCCCGTGCGCGACGCGTCACCCTCGCGAGTCGACCGTTTTTCAAGAAGACCGCTCTAGCCCGTGGCAACCGAGCCGAGAAACGTCAACCAACTGTAACTAGCGAGCATCGTTACAAGCAAATTAACCAGCCAGCTCTGCCCTGTTTTGTACCGTGTTTCCTCCTTTCTTCTCTTTCCCCTGCTTTCGTATGCTTCGCAAGCGTCGCCACGCAACGAGATTCGTCGCATTTCTTTGAAACGGCCCAGTGAAATAATATTTCTACGAAATATCGCTTTCGCGAATAGAGGCTCCTACGAACGAGTTGTTCCAACGTCTTTCGTTTCTTCGTGATTTTCTTTTCCACGCAATTTTTCACCGATCAGCTCGCTTTATACGTACAGATGTAAACAAACTAGCGGCAGCCAGTTACTTTTAATACGAAAGAGTAAATTGAAAATGCGGATGAAAGCTCGCGGCGTTTGGAATCGTGACCAGGTAATACCGGGTCTACGCGTTCGTTTCAAAAACGTCAGCAACTCTTCGATCCTTTTTTCGTTTCATTCTGAAAAGCGTCGCGTTAATAGGTTCCGCGCCACGTAAGATCAAACTCGAAAGATCGATGATCGTGTACTACGTGTACACGTAAATTAAACGAAACATTTCCATTATGAAATTAATATAAACCAAGCGTTTACTTAAAATCACGCTTTCTCGACGTTTATTTCACTTTCGAAGAATAGAAGTTTCAAATCGCCGAACTTGTTGCGTTGTCAAGAGTCATCGGGCCGTACACCGCGAATAGAGAAATTTCTTTTTTCCTGGCATTTTTTCATTGCGATAAACTTGCAACATTGCGTATCCGGTGAGCGATTACGGTTAAAAAAATTGACCTTACCAAAGGTTTTCTCGTATTTTTCCCCGGCAACAAATACGCGGTGTCGGGCGTTTCATAGGTCGGTGAAAATTCGCCCGTTTATTTCGATCGCAATGGAGGTTTCATCGACGCCAAAGGCAGCATCGACGAGTACGAATACGCTTTTTTCTCCTTGTTTTTGCCCTGCCATGTTAATACTTGGACTGCATCGAAAGTTTATGAGAGCGTTAAAAAATAGCGAGCGGCGCGCATGTACGCCGTCGGCTTTCCCAAACTTTCCAAAGCGTACGAATCGCGAACAGTAGCTGAAAACCAGAGCTGTCCGTACGTATATTTTTGAAATAGCTTACTCGACTGCCTCGTTCGGTGTTTGTCGTGGAAATTTATCCTGATACTCGCCAGTCTCTCTCTCTCTCTCTCTCTCTCTCTCTCTCTCTCCCTCTCTCCCTCTCTCCCTCTCTCTCCTTTCCGCCTGTCCTCTTCCTTCCTTCCTTCCTGTTTTCCTCCCATTTATAAAGCGTAAACACGCGATAGGTACACCTTTGTTTGCCGCGTTTTATAAATATTCTCGAGATTGGAGAAATTACTTTTCCGTTTCTCTGTTTGTCAACGTCGTGAGCAAAGTTTGCGCTGCGTCAGCTTCGCAGAATCGTTCGCTTCTTTTCCTCGCATTCCGGTTCGGCGGAATCCCGACTACCTTATACACGCACGTTTCCTCCAAAACTGTATCTCAACGCGAAGCAAAGCCTCGAACGAACGTTCGTCGCATCGACAAAGTCTCGCGGCATCGTTGATTTTATCGTTAATAAGCTGGCGATACCGACGCTGCGACGGCTTTATCGGCCGGCATTTATTCACCGTCTAACGTTGCATTATTCAGTGGAACGCTCCATTTTCGGCCGTTGCTTTTCTTACTGCCGTTCCATTTACTCTCCGGATTTAAGAACAAGCGAGAAGCACTTGGATCTTTCCTTTCTGTCGGGATTATGCTTTTTCCTCTCCATTTTTACGTTGTTTCTTTCGAGCTCGGCTGCTCGATCATGGTTGCGCGAGGCAAACCTTTTTCTCCATAGACACACAAACACGCAAACCCACACTTTCTACCGGACGTTACAAAATTTAAGGCCATCGATCGTTCAACGTTTACAAGATACGCTTTTTTTCTTACGCTGACGTAACGAGAAGAGCCGCGTGCCTTCCTTGGACTGTGATCGAGATTGTTATTCGATCGCCGGCGTAGCAGTTAATAAGATCGAAAAGATGTCCGTGGTCTTGCACGTATTTACCAAGCGAAGAAGATTCGTGGGCTAAACGTCCGGAGGCCTTTCAGCTCTTTTCGTGTTTCCTTTCCATTCTGAGTCGGCCAAATCGATCAAATACCGCGACGATAAATTTGCTAATAATGGAAAACCACCGGGTCCGACGTAAGTACCGGGAATTCGACAAAGCGGTCTCGTCTCGCTCGTAATTTAGGGACTGTGCACGAAACGCCGGGGAATTAACTCGCTCGCTGGTGGCTGCGCGTCAAATGCAAAACGCGCTCGACAACCCTCGCTCGTGCTTTCTCGGCTCTCGTGTATATATTCTTCGCGAACGGGCGTCATCCTCTCCGGGCATAGACGCGTTTACGCGACTCCTTCCAGATGCTGGTTAACTCTCCCCGCCTCCCTGCACCTTGAACTTTTCGAACATCGACAGCGATGCTGTCCGATACAAGCGGATTATAGAAGGAAATCTTCTTGGTGACGATAGGACGTCGTAAGATTTTTCCTGGATAATTTGTTCTACGATAAGAGATGATCGATAATCGAGGGCAAGTTGCGAAGGAAAATACAGAATGACGCGAAATTTAACTAAAATTTTCTATCGCTCGTTCGATCGCGGTTTTCAACGACTTTCAATGACGAATGCGAAGAATACGAGGAGAAGCGCAGCGATTCGACAGTCGGTAAATGTTCGAAGAAACGAGGCCACGATGCTTCGATCTCGATGCTTTCGAAACACGTCGCAGAGCTCGACGTTTCCAACAGTTTTGTTCTATTCGCACGACCGGCGCTCGGTCTTTATTTGCGAATTGCACGGAAAAATATGCCGCAGCTGAGCTCCGCCTGAGTTTCCAAGCTGGCTCGGGTTATAGCATTTAGTAATATTCACGGCCTACCCTTATCGCCGTGTAAACATAAAAAATGCCACGGCGGTGAACGGATTAATATTAGATACTGCTACCTCGATCGAGATTGAGAACCGAGGCCTACTTTCCCGTATAACCGCAACGCTAAGGCCAAACGCCGCATCGGTCGTACGTATGCGCAGGATAAAGTTGTTTAAAACGTCGAGCTTTAGCGATATATTTGAAAAGCATGAAAATCGGAACTGCCTTTCTCTCGATATTCCACCGATATACGAGAAAAGTTTCGCATCGTTGCGATTAGCATCGTTGGCACGTTAATAGCCACAGTCACGGTGCATTTAAGCAGCTTTGTAAAACGCATTGCCGCGTTTTACCAACGTAAAAACCGTCATGGTCGTTTCAAGCCCGTCTCTACGAATAAAAGACTCGATTGGCGAATCGGCGCGTAAGGAACGAGGAAAAAGGGAATTAACGTTGCGGAAAGGTTTCGTCGTTAAACGGATGCACTCGAGTTTACCAGGAGAGGAGTGGCGACGTCGGCGAGAGGGTGGAAAGGTTTTGGTGGCTGGATAATAGATAGGTATTTGCTTCGACGACGTTCGGGGACGCGAGTTCGAATGGGCGGTGATTCTCGCGAGAGCGAGCTTCTTCCAACGTTATTAAAACGATCGCGCGACGCACAGAACGGCTTTCGAGAGATCGGTTTACAAAGCACGGTCGTTGGCGCGTCGTTCGATCCGCGTTACGGCCCTCGTTCCAGCAATATCGAAACTTTTCGCCCATTCTCTCGCGTTGATTCCGCGGCTAAGGCTGAACAATCGGTCGGGCGAGTTCCGCCGAACGTCGCGTCTCGTTTTCGGCGCGCCGCGTATCGACAGATTCGACATGGCACGGTTGCTCGCGTTCACGGTGAAACGCTAGAGAAAAGCGGCCGATCGACGATGACTCGATTGAAAGCTGTCTGCGCGATGGCTGAATATTTACAGCTGGTGTTTGTCGCGCTGAAACGCGGCTCGCACAGTTTTTTAGAAGATTTTTCAACTTGCTTCGATAAACGTACGTTGTTCGTCGAACTTGTCCGTTGATTCGTTTACACGTTCCGTGTACGCTTTCCCGTCTTTTTTTTTTTTTTTTTTTTTTTACAGCGGTGATAATCGTAAGACGTTGTCGAGGCAAAGAATCGAGGTTTTCTAGGATCGTTGGCGGCAAACGCGGGCGGCAAACGTGGGCGGCGAAGCGTTTCTACCGAGCGAGATATTGCTCGCGAGAGAAAGTGTCGACGGTATTCGTCACGCTCGTATCGCAACAGTCGTATGCACATATCCCGCGGCTGTTTGAAAATTATTCCGTTCAAGGACGGGACAATAACGTATAAACAGATTGCCAGCGAAACGTACGCCCCGCATGATATTCGAATATGCTACCTATGACATCCGTGTGATCTTCCGCGAGACTGATCCGTCTGTGCGAGACTTTGATACGTCTCCTAGTACGACGACGTGCGTGTAACTGTCGAATCTCTGCCCGTTTCATACGTTCGTGCGTCCATTTCCACCTATCGATCGACCGAAAACTCGTAACAATTTAGTTAGTAACTAACCGAAAATATCGAGCAAACGGTTACAGTTTTGCGAATCGCTGAAATACGTTCGATGC
Source organism: Bombus breviceps (assembly GCA_014825925.1). NCBI lineage: Eukaryota > Metazoa > Arthropoda > Insecta > Hymenoptera > Apidae > Bombus > Bombus breviceps. Next base: position 19,812,362 of record CM026185.1, read on the forward strand.
GTCGTCGTTCTCAAACCGGTCGGCATTTTCGCTGCGAGAATTCACCGGGCGTACGAAATCCGTTGCGTGCCAGTTACGAAGCTAGTTTCAATTTCACTCGCTCGATCGCTTAATTACTCGTCCGTCTTCTTCCTTCCATTATGTCGCTTCCCACTTTGCAAAACACACGCGCGTTCATTTCGACCGGAGCAAAAGAAAACAGACACCTGCTTAACTTCCTGTTGGTAATTCCAGCGCCCGTTGTTACACGTATTTAGTTCGTTGGGCGACGAAACGATCGTCGTCGATCGACTATCGAGCGGCGAAAGGGAGAAGCTGCTCCCTCGTTCATTTTATCTCGCGTCTCAAGTAGATATCGATATCGCGATACCGTCTCTTCTCTCGTTCGTTCCAGCCTGTATATACATATTATAACGCGCGTTCACGACTCTCCATATACATTTTCAGAATAAAGAGATCCTTGTCTTGCGATCTCGTATTAGCTTTTATCGATCAAACGGGGAAGAATGTACTTGGCTTAAGGCGACCGATGGCAAATCTTTGTCGGAAGTTTGGCGAGTGTATTTCCAGAGACACGTTGTTGTTATCTGTGTGTTCCCGAGAATCAGAAACATACGGGAAAATTAGCTATCGACGTTAGCTATCTCGCGAAACTACTTTGCGAAACAAGTAGATTTCTCCGATTAGCGTGGTAAAATCAGCTTTCGGTATCGATGATACGGCTCATCCTGTTTTCAGTGTCTACACGCGTTTCGGGGAAGAGCCTGGTCTCGATATCTTCGCAGTATATCGTTGCCTCGTTTCCTTGATACAGCGTCCGCTGTCAGTGAGAGCGCGCGTTTCACCGCACGTCTATTTCTCTTTTCGCCCCGGACGTTTGTTGCTCCTCCGAGACACAAACGGACACCCTTGAAGCTTACGTGCCGGAATCTCTCATCTTTCTCTTTCTTCTAGCAACGCCGCGTTCGTATTTGTTTCTAAATTACAGGGGAATAGTTTTCTCCACTTTAAAACGCTCGAAGTCAATTTGGCGAATCTGTTCCGAAGGCGAAGGAAACATAAAAAGAAAAGAAAAAAGAAGAAGAAGAAGAAGAGAGAAAAAAAAGAACCTGAAATTTCACTGAAATTTCAGTCCGTTTCCGAAGAATTGCGAGAATTCGGCGAATTTATAGGTTCGTTATTTACGTTTAAAAGTTAGTTGAAACCGCAGCGACCGCGGTCTAATTGGACGAGGGAAGGAAGGCACGGTGCGCAATTTTAATTTAAATTCGGAGAGGATGTTATTTAAGTGGGCAACTCGTACGCCAGACGAGAACGATAGTCGGGGTAGACCGCTTCGAGAGGCCCGAGTGTTATGCGCCTGGGCCGCGCTCCTCTCGCGGCCCATTTATCGAACGTAACGACCGTTCGTGCAACGTCACTGCCAAAGACAAAGTTCACCGTTGTAAGCGGTTATTCGTGCGGAGAAAAGCAAGAAAACTTTCGACGAAAGTTGGCCTATTTTTTGCCGGTTCGCCGACGAAAAGTCGTTAAGCCGTCAGATGCACTTTCTCGGTCCGCCTCGGGAGCCATTGCGGCCTCAACAGCTGCTCGACGCGGTCTAATTTGTCCGGACGACGTCGTGTTCGCGATTACATCGCCGGACAACGCTCGACGAGACGAGACGAGACGAGACTTGCCAGATTACCCACAAGCTCGTAGGAGGCGTAAGAAGAGGAGCGAAAAGTTGTGCTCCCGAACGCAAAGTCGAGAACGTTCGATCGAGAATTTCGACTTTGGTCCGACCGGTCCAACTACGAACGATCAGGTGGACAAACGTTTCCGTTTGCGTCGTTGCACGTTATAGACATTGACGCGATCGTGATTTGTTTGCCATTGTTCCTCCTGTCTGATAAGATCGATACGTAGCACCTGTCGCTGGCGGTCTATTGACGCGGCGAGATATACCAATCACGAGCACACGGATACGATTAGGTTTGTAGCCAGTAGGTTGCCGCTTACTCGGACGGAATTGCGGCTATCGCCGATGGATTCTCAGCGTCGTCGACGATCTAGTTAGCAGCTTTTTACTTTACCTTTACCCGCCGTATCCCATTGGAAACGACTAACAACGAACAACTGGAAGCCGCCACGTTTCGTCCGAATTTAGCTACGATCGTTCGAGCACGACGCGACAAATTTCCAACACTTTGCTCGAGCGCGTCGCAGATAAGAACAAACGTTTTGCAAAACGCGTTACGTCAGCAGCTCTGTTTATCGATGAACGACGATGTCCGCTTTACCCGTCCAAAGTTCCGCGTATCGTACCGTCTTCTCCCACACTCAAGCGGCTCTGGATTGTCCAGCTCGTAACCGTTTGCAAGTTCTTTTTATCGGCACGCCGCGCCGGACTCGCAGAAATAACATCGTTTCGTTAAGCTTTTGTCGTTCCACGCGTTCAGCGAGCATTCGCGAGTTTGGCGGACGGATACATAAATTGTTGTCCGGTTCAGCGACTCTCCGTGTTCCACAGTTTCTTCCCCTTTTTCTTCTTCTCTCTTTCTCTCTCTCTCTCTCTCTTCCCCCCCCCTCGCGGAAACCGACACATTTTTGCGTCACTCGGTCGCGAATGCCTGCCGAGTGGAATCTCTTTTTATCCCTCTACGGTAATTCAGACTGCGCGAGGTTTCGCGCCGATGTTGTTGAGGTATATTTCGCAACGCTGTAAAACTGGCCCTCGAAATTTGTAACGTCCCGCGGGAGCCGTTGCGCAGATTTCTTTGTAACAGCTAAATTTAGAGTAAAATGTTTCAACGTCGCTTTTATATCTACTTTGTTAAGCATATATTAAGCATAAAACGATATATTTAGCACCTCCGCGAGCGCTTTAAAAAGATAGGTTGAAAAACAAAAGGTATCTAGATAAATAAAAAAGAAATAAAAGAAAAAAAGGGAGAAAGGAAGGAGATGGAAGGGGACAAGAGAGTTAATAACTCAAACGCGTCGACAAGTGCGCGAGGTACCGTTAAAAAAAAAAAAAAAAAAAAAAAAAAAAAAAAAAAAAAAAAAAAAAAAAAAAAAAAAAAAAAAAAAAAAAAAAAAAAAAAAAAAAAAAAAAAAAAAAAAAAAAAAAAAAAAAAAAAAAAAAAAAAAAAAAAAAAAAAAAAAAAAAAAAAAAAAAAAAAGAAGGAAAGAAAAACGTGACGTTAAATCACTCGGAGCGAAGCAATCTCTTCGAAATACGGCATTACCTCGGTTTTGCCACTCGGGCTACTCCCGCCCTAACAACTTACTTAATATTCGAGCGGCGTCGATTAAAAGCTGCTTCGCGTAATTCACCGTTAACCGTCTAGCAACACGTTTGATCCTCGTTCTGGCAAAGGGAGCCTGCTACGCCTTGGCCGAAAATATCTTTGGATAAAGACTATTTTTCGACGTTAATTAATCTATTTTTCGCTGGTCGATTTAGGAAAATTAATCACTCTTCGGCACTTCTTAGGCTTGCAACGATCTTCCGGATAAATTGATCGCCGCCGTTAAAGATATCTCGGTCTGTTACGCTGCTAAACGCTCGACTTGCAATTTCGATTTTTCGGTTAGCTGTTCCATGTTTCACTGCGTTCCGTAAATCACAGCTATCGTATACGGTGCAGCGAATATGAAACGGAAAAGGTCGGAGCGTACCTGTCTAGCCATCTTCGTTTCAATTCTTCGTTCGAGTTTTTCGTTTCGATCCTCGTTTCGTATTAGACGAGGTGTAACGTTTCGAGAATATGCCCGTATCGTTGGACGTTCTGGCAACCAACGATGATCGCGGCCGAGTTTGTAAATTTTGCACGCCAAGTTTCGATAGGTCAGGAATAAAGTCCGACGTTTCGCTGGAAGTTTCCGCGACGAGGAGCGGATCTCCCGCACCTCGTCTAACTATCACCCCCGTCCACCGTCCAACCTTCTCGCGTAATTTCCAATAACGTTCAGACTTGCAACCCCCTTATCGAGAGAAACGCGTCGAACGAGGTGTTTTATCGGTATTTCGCTTTAATTAACTTTTTAACTTTATCGATAAACGTTCGAACTATCAACGAACGCGCGTACGTGTCAAAGCCCTTGGCCAGAAAGTCGTGCAACTGACTCAAGATTAAACAACGGTTTTAAATTACGTCGCGCAAGAGTCGGATCTTTTTGTCGGAAACAAAACCAGTTGCTCTGTAAATCTTGTTTAACGGATGGATTCCTTCTACAATCGCGAATGTCAGCGCTCCGCCTCTAACGTAATATCAACGCGGAAACATCGCGGCAAACACGTATTCTCTTTGCGTTTATAACCATCTTTTGTCTTTTTCCCCCTCTTCTTGCCTATTCTCCCTTAAAAACAACGCTTCCAAGCGGCTCGCTGTCTCGCGGTAGTTACGTCGTGGCTTGGTCGGACGTCGTGACGTCACGACGTCACTACTTCACGACGTCACTACTTCACGACGTCACTACTTCACGACGTCACGACTTCACGACGTCACGACGGGGGAATAAGACTGTCGCCGTCGCGCTCTCACCTTTTAGCCGCTCTTTTTGCATAAACGCTGCCCCCACGTGACGTTTTCGGCGCGAAACAACACGCCGGGATATGTGGTGCCTATCATCCTCGGAATCGAGCCGCTGATCAAGCTCGATGACCGAGCAAAAATTCCGATTGATTTCGCTGCCCGCTCGCCGATCAATGTCAAACGTCTCAATTCCGTCGACGTAACCGCGTTGAAAGCGAGTGAACTTTATCGCGGTGACGATTTACCGTGACGATTCCAGTGTAGGCGAACGTAGTCATGATCGGTCATCGTTGCTTTCGTCTCGAGCCTAGCGATTAAGAAAGGGGAGTAGTTAATCTTGTTAGTTCCGCGTCGGGTGTCGCGGGGCGGGCTGTGACTCGAGACACCGGCCAGCTGTTAATCACGGTCTGCGTAGAACCGTACTTTAATTACCGTAGTTAACGTCGTAATATCTTGGGAACTGCGAGTGAAACGGAGCAAGAGGAAGCAAGGGGGCTGTAAGCGCGCGTGTTCAACGGAAAGTTCGTAATAACGAAACATGGTCCGAGACTTTGATTCTTCGTTTGGTCGCTGAGCTTGGAAGGCGATCGCGCGATTCGCGATACGTCCATGTCCATCGAACTTTATCGACAAGAAAGCCGAACGGCGAAGTTAACGGTAAAGTTTAATTTCGCGCGGCGAAGCGAATGTAAGGACCCGGTTCGCCAAAGAAAGTACAACTACAGCCGGAGAAGTGGTAATTAAAGTGTAAGAAGAAAACTTGGCCGAGATAATTGGATCGTCTACCGTCGAATCGCAAATAACGCGTTAACGTTAGAAGCTTGTAAACGGTAGCGAGAATCAAGGTGACGGCGACGGTTTCCTGGAAATTTGAAATTTCGCGTCGTGTTTTTTACTCCGGCAAATTAGCTGCTATAAGTTATCGCCGGCAGCAACAACACGGTTACTCGATATCCGTGGCAAAGACTGACCGTCGCTCGATCTCGGTTCGGAAGCAATCCGCTGTTCTTCCGTGTACTCGGTCTGCTGCGTTCTTGCCTCTGCACGCTCTGCTTGTCAGATCCAGCCTCGCATTAATCACTCGCACCACTCGCTCAAACCAGAGAACCCTTCTATCTTAAATCCTCCGTGCGGCATTCACCGGTGGAATTCTTACACGACAGGATTTCCGGAAGCAACGAGTTTGCAGCGGGCTGTGTATTATAGAAGGGGTGGCGACAACTCGGTAACGAAAGGGCGTGCGACGGTAGGCCGTGATAAAGAACGCTGTCACCGGACGGCAATCGAAGACAAAAGGGGAACACGGTGCGCGGTTCGTAGCGGCGCGGCGTGGCGTGGCGTGGCGCAGCAGTGAAAAAGGGGGCCGTGAATCTCCGTCGCTTTCGGCTCTGCAATTATTTTTTACCGGCCTGGTATAAAGGGAGGTGGCGACCGAACGTGGAGAGGAGTGAATCGCTCGGGATGAAACAAAAGGGATCAGCGCGAGGTGCTCTTTATTTCCGGCGACGGGTTGGCGCGTTATTATCGGAATGGGGCGGCAGCGAACGGAGACACGGATCGACTCTAGCTGGGAACGACGGGGCAGGAGGGTTTAACCGGCTGAGAAGGGAATTAGGGACAGCGGTGAGGAGGGAGCGGAAGGGGCGAAGCGCGAGGCAGGCCTCGGTGAAAAACTAGAAAGAACGGTGCAGAGTTTATGCCGAGAACGCGGCGAAGAAGAGAGGAGAGGCTCGATTAAATAAGAGAAAGCGTGACAAGCGAAGGAGAAAAAGGAAGCGGGCAGGAAATGGGGGGAAGGCAGGCTGAGAAACAGGCTAGAGGTAGAAATACGACGGAACAAATGGAACGGCGAATAATGGAGGAAAAGCATGGAAAGAGGTAAGAGGGGGATGAAAGAGGAAACGTAGGAAAAGGGCGGATGATGTACAATATAATGAAATCGGGGTCAGGCCAGTAGAGGGATGGGACAGGGGGAGATGAAATTATAGAAACGACGACAAATAGGGAGGAATTATCGTCGTATGGATGCGCGCGCTCTATCGACGAAACTATCTGTCCACTCTTAATCGTTATTCGCATATCTCGTAGTTGCCTTCGTTCGGCTCGGTTGGCACGAAAGAAACGAAAACCGGAGAAACAGAGGGGTTCGCCCCGGGGCAATCGATACGTCCAGGTACGGGGACGCTGGCTGTTTTAACGCGTTATAATCGTTGTATCGGCGAAATACCACTGGCTAATTCTATTATACGTATAGAAAACAGCGGTGGAGAACGCGGCGCGAGGAAAACGGCCGACGGTGACGCGAAACAGGCCAAGGGGATAAGAGAGTCGGCGGAAAAATCCGCGAAATTCGATTCGCTCGGTTGACGACGGGTAAATCAATCAGCGATGTTAAATAGCATCGCGAAACGGCAACTTTTTCCAAAGTAAGTGTCGGCTACGCGGCAGAAACACTCCGCTGTGAAAAGTTCGCGTTCATGCGAACGATACGATACGCGCGACTTTTCTCCCGTCTTTCCACGGTTGGCGTCCCTTCGAAGATGGAAATCTTATCTGAAATCGGAATAGGTCGGGGTTAGGTCGCGCTTGTAGAAATTCATATCTAAGAAACCGTGTTATACGCTCAGCTGCTCAGATACTTTCTTCACGATCCTGGAAAATCGACTCGCGTCAACGATAAGATCCGAGTCCTTGCGAATCATTTCTCCCGGCACCGTGAAATTTCGCGAAAACGAAATTCGAGGTACGTACGTACGTCTGCCTGTCGTGTTGCCCGGAGAGCTAATAAAATACGACGAATCGTACGACTTTTTTACAAATTCCTCGATTTTTCCGCGAAAATTCGCTTGGAAATCTCCAAAATGAGGACGTCGTCGCGCGGCTGAATACATCTCAATATCCAGTACTCGTCCGCAGCTTCGCCGGGAAATCTTGCACCGTCGATTCCCTCCCGTTTTTAATCATCGGGCTCGGTGAAATTACCCCGATGCGTTCGGGCTGCTTTCGTTGCGTAACGCGCGGCGAAGGACCGGCGCGTTTTCTTCACCGATACCGGATATCGATCTTGGAATCTTGGCGGAGAAACCGAGTCGAGGGACGTATCTCGCATGGACGCGCACCGGTTGCTCCCAATTGGATGCAGCCGTACGTCGCCTCGTCTGGCTTCGTTAAAAGCTTCTCGCTAGCAACCGCACCGGCGGCAACTCGACGAGACCGGAGACATTGTTAATTAGAAGAGCGCGCACGCGGAGAAGGGCGAGCGCAGTGGCGACGAGCGAAAAACGAGCAGCGGAAGAAACCGCCGTGATACGACCTTTTTAAAATGGCACGCTTCGACGCACGCCCACCGATAAAACAGCGATAAAACTAGGATCGCGTAAATCGGCCAGTAGAGAGAGAAACGGAGGGAGAGAGACGAGCTTTTCCGATTCCCGACCGATAGAAAACGCATCTAGGTGAACAGTAACTTAACGAACGAAATACCACGATCGTCTCGGCATCGCCTTCTACACCGCTCGAAAACCCCGACCTTTCGACGAATCGCTGCTAATCGCGATCCCACGATATTCCGTCAACGAGCTGCGACCGGATCGTTATCCGGCTCGTCCATCTGTCGCTGCTTTCACAAACTTATTATCCTTACACCTTTGCCTCGTGTCTCGTATATACGAGCCACGCAAAGCAGCAGCCTCACGCGTCCCTGTCTCCTTCAGTTTCTCGCATCTCGTTTCGTCGCGTTTACGGGGATTTCAATGCGGCCGATAGCTGCAACGTGATTGGAGAAGCTGGACCGCGCGAACGATTTCCATCGTTAATGTTATTAGAAACACCGAGGTTTCCAGTTGCCCGTTCCAGCCTGGCTCTACCTTCCGCGAATCCCAATACCGCGACGACATCGCGGAACGATATTCGATATGAAGATGGTTAACGGCATCTAGGTTCTGCCGCCCTTCTCCTTTCTCATCATACGCGTTTCGATGTTAACGCCCCCATCTCCGTTCGACGCAAAACCGAAAACGCAAAACCGCCGACACGTTTATTTATGAACTTTACTCGAGAGAGCGTTACTGTATCGGTGCGCATGGCGTGGGAGAGACTTTTGTCTCGAGGCGTCGAGTCGCGCCGCGTCCTCCGATACCGTCCTCCGCATATGCCGAGTTCGAACCGGAACCTTTAAACGGGCTGCCGATTTTAAACGATTTGCAGGATAATCCGTTTGTTGCTTGACGTTAACGTCAAGGCCGAATAATATCGATCGCACGTATATATATATATATATATATATATATATACGCTTCGATGTTCCCCGAACCGTATTCGAGGATGCATTATGGTACATTCTGGACGGAAGCCACGTTCCCGTGAAAAGTCTCGACAGAAGCCTGGATCGATCCGCCACTCTATTCCGAAGTTTCAAGTCCTTTGTCTCGTTCCCATTGCCAAAGTAGACGGAGCAGAGTTAGTTGCCGGAGCACGCCGAGTTGAAAGAGTCCGATGCACAAAGGTTGGAGGAAATTACGGAGAAAGACGTATGCGCGATAGATTTGAATAGGGACGCGTGGTTCCAAGAACGAGGCTCGTTAAAAACGTTAAAAGGCCAGATCCTGAATACGGGTCTCTGGTTGTAACTATCGACGGAGTATAGATCGACAGGGGCGCTCCGACTTTGGTACCATTTTTATTATCATCGACGGATAGTCCTCGAACCGTGGCATAGAGAAGGAACGCGCGCGGCGGAGAAAGAGAGCGTAAGATCGATTTAGAAGCGCGGTGACGGCGCAAGAGGACAGCCTCGAACGAGCAAAACGCGGAACGCTGGAAACGGTCGTTCCTTCCTCGGCTTGAAAGTCCCGTCCTCGGCGAAACTCCATGGAAACGTGGAGCGCGTTGAGACGCGCGACCAAACTTTTCGTCGAGGAGCTTCGCTCCGGGGAAGCGAGATTGCCCTTTCAGAACGAGAACGTTCCTCCCTCGCATACGCGACGACCGCAACTTCCTTTCGGATCATTATCGAAGCTGCTTGGAAATCGTCGTCCCCATTCGTCGTTCCGATCCTTCCAAAGATGTCACGCATGGCGAACCTGGCCACCTTTCTAGATCTTCTAGTCGCGATGCTCCCGTCGGACAGCGTATACAACGTAGGAATTGGAAAACGAAGGCGCACAACGAGTCGTGACGAACGAGGTTTCGCCTCTTCCGTGGTCGGGGGAGCGGGTAGATGAGTCCCAGGGCGCCGGTACGAACCGATAGCGGAGAAAAGTCGGAAATGGATTCCTCGGGGGTGCGCAAATGAGGGTAGACCGCGACGTAATATTACGAATCTCTCGCGAGCTCGGCTAAATTCAATAGGAAATTCGACTCGAGGTAGCTCAACCTATCCTTCCACCCATCCTTTCCATCGTCGCGACTGTCCGCCACGATCACGCGTAATACACACGTACGCGCGGTAGTCGGTGGATGAGAAAGGAACGGAGGGTAGTCGCATCGTATCTAATTGCATCCGTTGCCGTTTTTGTTTTAGGACCACTCGACGGATGAGTAACGAAGCGTGGCCCGCTGCTCTCAAGGTACACGGGATACGCTCCCTTTTCTTGTCTCTAACGAACCGTCGCGCAATTTGTATTCCGGCATACCTGTCGACGTACAACCTGCAGACGCGTCGCTCCGTCTCGCCCTTTGTTTCTTACCTTCCTCTTTCTTTCTTTCTTTCTTTCTTTCTTTCTCTCCTTCCTCTCTCCTATTGTGTCTTTCCCTCTTTTTACTTCGAGCTATCTCTCGGAACGATTTGTAGATTGTTTTTTCTTTCTCTCTTGGTTCTTTTTTTGTTTTTCTTTTTTGTTGTTGTTGTTTTCTTTCTTTTTCGTTCTTTCTTTTTTTTTTTTTTCTTTCTTTTTTTCCTTTTGCTAGTCGAGACGAGAAGAGGTGGTCGGTCTCTTCTACGATTCGGCTGTTGTTCGTCTCATCGGGAGGAAAATTTAACAACGGTCTAAAAGATGGCGAGAGATAATCAAGAGTTCGTTCCGCCAATGACTTACGTATCGGAGGAGATGTTTCTTTATCGACGCGCGCTATCCTAATTACTTTCATTCCCCTCGATCGCATCTGCAGTTGGCACAATTAAGATAATTACTCGAAAACTCGACGCTGCGCTCCGCTTGCGCGGCGTTTAACGTCTGAGCGATCATCCTTTAAGTTATTCGCGTTTGCCGTTCAATTAAACAAATTATCACCGAATTTGACGCAACGTGCTCAAATTTCTACAGAAACGTTATTAATCGTTTTGATATGAAAGGATAATCAATGGAAATTCACAATCGCGTCGGATAAAGCGGGAGACCGGACGATATCGAATTTCGACCTCCGATTCCCAGAGTTCACGGATATATCTACAAATGTTTTTCACTCGTGGACACGGCATTCCCACGATATCGCACTCCCTCGCGATCATACGTTGGTCAATTTTCATTTTAATCGTGGCAATGCACCGCGGCGCTAAACAATTACGGTAGGCGCGATCGCGCGTTCGGATTAAATTCTTGGATATCGCTCATTAATTGGCGACCGCAGATTTCCATTTAATTCCCCGTAATTTGAACGGGATTGACATGTATTTAGAGCGGCGGAAGGGTAACACGCAGAATCTTGGGAACCGTGGCACGCTTCGATCGCACGCGTTCCATTTATAGCTTTTACATTTACGAATACTTAACACGCGATAAATGCTTTCTCGACGATACAGCCCTGTTCTAATTACGTCATACTTGTCGATTTACCGGTAGATCGGTAGATGAGCCAAATTCGAAATTGGAAAGCTTAACGGAGAAATTAACGCGAATTTTAAGAGCAGAAACCTCCTCACGTCGAGCGGACTGGTCGACCGTCGAGTTCGCTATCGAAATTGTCGCAAACGCGAGGGTTGCTCGTGATTAAAGCCGAAAGCTTTTTAAACGTTTCTTCCGTTATTTCCCCGATGGAACGTAATTTCCACGTTTTCTCGATTTATAACTTCGTCGCGTTAGACGACAGAAATTTCATGATTTGGCTAAGCGTATCTATCGTTCCAAATAATTATTATATGTTAGACTCGAACGATATCTTCTGCGGCGATTTCTTTGATCGAAAATCGACGACTCGTTGGCTCCTTAACGCGTTCTCAACGCGGCTCGTTTCCGTTCGTTGGAAACGTCGCGTGCACCAGCCGTAACACCCAGTTCCGTCGATTTTACCGAAACGGTCCGCAACGCAACAACTAAGCGAGTTTAAAAAAATTTCGAACGATTCCGCACTGACCACCAGCACCACCACCGTCACCACTACGTGCCTCTGTGAAACGTCACGGTCTTTAATTATTCTTCGTACCTCGTGGCGTTTATCGATAGTTCCAAGGAACTAATTCGCTGGATATTTCAGGCCTCGGCCCGAATCCCCGTCAAACATATTCGTAGACGTTTCTGTACGCCAGTTAATCCGATCGAGCAATTATCGGAGATGCCGTGAATCCAGCGAATTTCGCAGGCGAGGAAACGAGAATTCATTTATCGTTCAAAGGGTGACACGCATCGTATCGGGTATTCGGTATTCGGCGAATATACCGCGTTCCATTCGATGGGCATGGCGACGAAAAATAGCTTCGAAGGAATTTCAGAGACGAAATTCTTGTCTGTCATCTTTTTGCTAGTAACGTTTGCTAGTAGCGTTGCAAACGATTTTCCGTCCGCAAAGAGAAAGCTTTGACGTCCGTTTGCGAATCCAGCCAGTCCAGTCGAAACGATTAGCGAATTTTTTTTAATAATACTAGACTTGGCTAGACGTAATTGCGGTTTTTCCGTCGAGCAGTCCTCGTGAAATTATCACGAATCGCCACGTAGGAGACGCGAGAGTCGCGTCCAAGAGTAACGAAATACCGCTGGCATACGTAAACTACGGAGAAAAGCGGAGCACGGGTGCATTCACGCGCATCGGCTCCCCTCGATCGAATATCTCGAGATTTTCTGCTTTCTCTAACGTACGCAGAGCCGAACGGATTTTGCTTTTCGTCGCGGCGGCATCGCCGAAAGTGTGTTTCCGAAATGAGCGCAGTTTTCACCTAGATCTTCATCGTCGCTGAAACCCTCTCGCAAAGGTATCGTCGCGAGAGAACTTTCCGTCGATTGGATTCTTTCGATCGCGAGTTCGTTTATTATAGAACGGCTTGCTCGAATGGAAATTCCGTTTCATTTCCTTTTTCTGCTAAGAAAATCGAAACCTATGAACAGAAATATTTAACACGGGATGACTCATAAATATCGCCAGAGATCTTTGATCCTTAGATTCCTTATAATCTTGGTATCTTGTATCGCGACTACGAGGATGCAGAATTTCAAGAAAATAAAAATCTATTAACCTCTATCGTTTCTAAATTTAACTGGTAACAAGATAGTTCGCTCGGCGTTTCCTAGAAAATTTCCTTCGCGTAACACGAACTCCTTGCTGATATCGAGTTTCCAACTCGAAGAAAGTTTTCGACGAGCGAAACAAAACATCTCGGTAGCCGCCAAGTTTTCGAATTATAGCAATTCGTTGTTACATTTTATCGCAAATTCCACATTTTTCTCGCTCTTGGCTACTCTCGAACGCGATGGTACTCTCTAACGTTCCATTTAAAAATTGCCAGCTAACCGCGATGCTTGCGAGACAGACGTCTCTACTTGCAAAACAGGTGCGCGCGCGTTAGCACGTTTCGATTAGCCACGTGGAAACCGCGCAACTCTCGTAGACGACAATATCTCGCAACGGTCGAACGATTCATCGCATCGAAGGAATATTACGATCTGATATCCTCGCTTGAAGCCGGTTTTACGTAACAACGTAATCCCTTTGACTCGGATAATTTTACTTGTCAAAGGGACGGCGCTCGATCGTTAACGGTTAATTTCGATCTTTTTTCGGATGGTCGTCTACCCGCAGAGCTGGCAAATGGTTTTACGGGCGGAAAACAGCTTTAGCGCGGTAGAAATTTCGTGTACGCGGAAACGCCTCTTTTTAAACGGACATAATCAGAGAACGGTAGCGGCATCGTTAATTACGTTAATTCTCCACTGCCGTTCGTTTGACTACCGGCGACAAGCGGCGCTGAACCGGCCGATACAATACGCATACAAAATGCAAAACAGACGTTCGTGTTCGTTAATCTTTTAAATCTGGTCGCGTTCGCCGGGATTTTTTCAACTGTTATACGATTAGCGTGGCTGGGCGGAGCCGCGCCGTTTCCTGCGTCTCCATGCGTTCGAAAAATTAACGCGTGCTTTAAACTTGACTCGTTAAGGCGGATCTTTAAACTCTATTTCCGATTTAGATTTGTGATTTCGTCGTTTCCGTCTCCCGTCTTCTACGTTGCGGAACGTAGAAACAGAGAACGAAGAAAACCGGTAACAGGTCGGGAAAAGTTGCTGCGATTCATCTTGCCGAGGAAGAGGAAGCGGAGAAAGGAGGAGGGTGGAGGTTAGAAAAACCGTAACAACTGATCGAAAAAGGGTAGAAAATAAGAGACGCGGTTGACTCGCCCGGTAGCGGAGATAACGTTATCGCGATCGGCAACCAACCGGATAACGGAAACGGAGATAACCGTTATCAGACATTCGCCTGCGAGCTCCACTAATTTTAACCAACGCTGGAAATATCGCGCAACTTTCGAGCAGCGAGTTTATCTCGCGATCTTTCGGAAAGAGACACGGATACAGGGGAATAGGGCGTTGGAAGGAAAGGGGAATGAAGATGGAGGAAAACCAGCAGAGACTGCGGGTTGGCTTGACCGAAGGAAAACAAAAGAGCCAGAGCCCAGGGCTGTTTTATCGTTTCACTTATCTACCTACTTTGTGGCTGCTAGGGGTTTTAGCGTCTTTTACTGCAGCACGTAACCCTAAAAATTACGGTATAACCGTCGTACGATGGAAGTAGCTTAACGCGCAACATGGGTACCGATAATTAATTCTAACGCTAACGTCGCTACGTGAACTAGCACGTGCGGTGGCAAGCGGATATCGAATACCGAGTATCCGGCATTTCCTCCACGCGGAAGAAACAAGCCTAGACAAAAATATATAAACCGCGGTTACCGCGTCCTCCACTATTTTTATCAATCGCGTTCTCGTTGAATTGTTTTCACGCGCGTTTAGAAACAACAACTATTACCAGCGAATTTCCATCCAATTTACAGCTTTGCTTTTCGCTCATATCTCCGGCGAAATTGCTTCATGCAGTTTTTCAATTCTCTTTTTTCTTTCTATCTTTCTTTCTTCTTTTTTTTTTTTTTATTTTTTTCCTCCTTTTTTATTACACCGCTGCATCGTTTGCACATACAGACAGTGGGTTGAAAACTTAATTTAAAACCGAGAAACGTTACAGTCGGCAAATTAATCTCATCACGTTGATCGATTTCGAGCCGAGAAAAGGTTTCCGATCGAACGAATCGAAGCGGAATCGTCCGTTTAACCAAGCGTAACTCCACTAGCCGCTAATACACGCGTATGCGGTTAATTAATAATCGGCCCGTTTACGCAGATTCGATGCTGTGCCGCCGCATTAATTGAAATTCGGTATCGTGCCCTGGCGTTATCGCGACGCTGCTCGATATCGTTGTTCGATCTGAATTCGGTTCGATTATCCGAACGACCTAAGGAATATTTAACGAACGAAAATGGCGTAGATGTCGCGCGAAGCGGCGGCAACGAAAGCGTATCCGTTCGGTTGGATCATTCTCCCGTGCGTATATGTTCCCTATCGAAATTTTTATCAAAACGCAAAGCAGCATAGTTTTATGTTTTGTCAGGGCGCGCGATGTTTCGCCGAAACGATAGCACTGAACGCGTTATTAGGAGGTTAACGGGACCGCATAAAGCGTTGGGAAATTTCCGCTTAAATCGACGATGCGGCGCGTGTAATAGCCGGAACGCGCGACTCGCTGCGGCCGACGAAAAGAAAGAAATATTAAAATTTGTAACGGGGAGAAGGGCGCTTTATTCGAGTGGAACGCATCGCGCGATTAACGAACTGACGCAACGAAATAAAATGCCATTGTATCTACTTCCATTGGAAGCTGATTGAGATTCGAGGGAAATAGAGCTTCGCTGCGATGCCACTTTACATGACGCACCGTTTTCAAAGCACTCGCTACTCCGAGTGAGATTTCGCGACGCGTAAATTTTCGAGTCGTTGATATCGCGCGAATTTCATCGATTCCAAAGGGAACAAGATGCTGACCGAATAAACATCGGAAAAAAAAGTCTGAAGCTTTCTCCCGATCGGTTGATATTTTTTCACATTGAGATTTATGCCGCCGCAGTAATATTTCGCTTTGCGAATCGATCGGCCTCGAATTCTAACTTACGGTATAAATGTACGATATAACTAAGATTTAAACGGTTTCTAATTCCGTCAGATTCCAATTTGCTCGACGATAATTAGAGGAATTGCGTTTAGTCGATCGACGTTGAACTTAGCGGCTGTCGTTTCTACGATGGAACGAGCAACGGATCGAAGGAGTTTAACGGATCAGAGAGACATTGTAAATTCGATTTAATGATGGTTTCGGTAACGAACAAGGGCGATTTATACCACGTTCAGGCCGTGTATACATTACTGTTGGCGCACAGATTGTTCGTTCTCGCGCGAGACGAGCGAACAATCGCGATAATAATCGTACACGGCCGTTCTCCAGTCGAGGACGAGTGAAAAGTCGGAACGCGATCCGAGGCGTGGTAATTGCGCCACGTTGAACACGGCGAGAGTCACGGGCTATAAATGAGACATAAATTCGCAAGGAGATAGGAATCGTTAGTGGCGCGAAACGTACGCGCGTGTCCCCAGCACAATAGAGTCTTGCAGGAGCCTTTGCCGGTCTGACGCGTGCATATCGCACGGCGTAACTACTTAGTAGATAAGCCAATGCTCTGCGGTCCGCCCCTCGTGTCGCCCGGCCATTGCGTCGCATCGGCCTCTCACAAGGATGCTACTTTCCAGAATCTCCACTCGTCCGGAAGACCGTCTCCCCGTTGGATTTGTTTCTTGCTCGAGCTTTCGCTTAACGCAGGCAACTCCTACGAAGAGAAAAAAGTAATCGGAGCGACGGTAGAAAGAGTCGATACGCGGACATTAAACAGACTTTTCTTTCCAGCGAGATCGTTTCGTTTGTTACAGCTCGACAGGATAATACCCTCGCGCGCAACGGAAAACAAGAGGGGAAAAGTAGAACGTTCTATTTTTTTCCTTTTTTTTTCTTTTTCCACACCCAAGTGTATTTAATCCGAGATACGGCTTTCCAATATCGTAGATTAAAGGAAGCGCTCGGCGACCCTCCCAATATCGCAAGCTCTTCTTTAAGACAGAAATAAAATCCACTGTAACCCGGTTACGGGCCATACGGCGGCTCTCTGTCAATTTAGTAGCGCAGCGTGTGCGCTTTCCTTAGCGAGAACCGTTTTCCGTCGTACCGTGTAAATCGAGGGAGGGCCATAATCGCGTCGGTGCACGTTGCGTGTCCATTGTGCAGCGAGTAAAGGCGCCGGTTACTGTTGCGGCACGTGCGTGTCGGTGGCCGTATACCCGCAACTAGATAAGCCCCTATCTCGACAGGCCAATAACATTAGCCGTGCACCGAAACCGGGATACCCCTAGCACGCGGGAATATTTCAACATGGGGCCATTAACGTCTTGCCCTCGGCTGCTGCCGTTGCCACTGCTCCTCTTTCTCTCTCGCTCACGCTCTCTCTCTCTCTCTCTCTCTCTCTCTATCTATCTATCTATCTATCTATCTATCTATCTGTCTATCTTTCTCTTTATCTCTGGTTCGTTCGGTCTTTCGATTTTTTCCACCGTTTAAATCCGTTCAATTCGCTCGCCTCTTCAGTTTCGCGAATAATTCCTTGGCACGATCGTTCTTTCATTACTTTGCTCTCTCTCTCTCTCTCTCTCTCTCTCTCACTCTCTCTCTTTATTGCCGCTGGAAGAATAGCGTGTCGGTCTTTAAGAGCCGATAACGGCCAGCAGGCAGAATTTATGCAGTTGCCTTTTTCAACGGAATTCTCCCAAAGTCGTTTCGTGTCCTTTGAAAATTGTACATTTCTCTCGCAGTCGAGTTCCGCCCCAAGTTGGACGAAGAAGAAACGTTAGAAATACGGTAACGCCGCAACATAAAATTTAACGTTGGCGATTAATTCGGATCCGAAACAACGGCAAGTTGCCACGCACCACGCACGCTCCACGCACACCCCGTTTCATTACGAAATGTCGAGTGAGAATATAGATACGCGGAATATTGTTGTTAAGTAAGAAGTCGGTTCGCAGCTGCTACTTTTACGCGAGTTTATCGCGGCAGTCGCTACGAGAGGGCCGATAAGACTGGCGGAATGACACCGGTCGGAACGTCGCTAGACTTTGTCGTCCCGCGTTGTTATCTTTGCGTTAACGACGTGTACGAGTGTATGATCTGGTTACGTCGTGGGCGGTAAAACTGGCTGATAAATTCTCGCCCGTTGGGTTACCTTGACGTATCTAGAGCGTGCGTGCCGTGTAACAGTACGCGACAGGATGGCTGCGTAATTGGCGTCGTTGTCGTGTTCTTGGGTGCCGTGTTTGAAAATTCGTCAACGTTATCGAGGTTTCGCTATTCCATTCCGAAAAGCGATCTACGAGTACTCGATCCGAGCGTTACAGCTTACAGCTGGCAGCTATAAAACGCGTCTACCGTTCGACCGTTTCCAGTATCAGTCAGATCGAAGGCAACAGGATGGCGTTTCGAAGGAATGAAAAATTCTCTAAGCGCAGACTGGCATCGGAAAATGCCGGATGATCTTCGCCTTGACATTTGCAAGAAGTTGGAATAGCCGGAGGCGGAGCCGTGATGCCGCGCGACCGAAGCTTTCGATCCGATAAATTCTCCCGAAACTCTGTACAAACCGATAGAGGGAAAGACCTGGTCGAGATAGGGCGTGTGGAATGGTCTGTGAACAAACTCGGCAGACGGGGGGGAGAGAGAGAGAGAGAGAGAGAGAGGAAGAGAGAGAGAGAGAGAGAGGCAGAGATCGGTGTTTGACCGATTAAACGAAAATCCGTGTAAAGGACGTGCGAAAGGAGCTTACAGAGCGTTTTCGTTTGTATCGGTAATGCGACGATATCCAGTCGACGATCCGCGAAAATCCCTGCCAGATTTGGAACGTAAATTTCCTTGGGACGGTAGCACGAACCACCGCGATCGACCCGTAGAACCGGGGTATTCGAGTCGTCGCGTTGTCGATACCTCATCGCGGTGGGTATCGCGGAAGCGGATGCAGAAGCGACACGACACGAACGAGCGGTCGATTTCATTAAGCTGGTCGGCCGCGATCGCGGCACCAGGCCACAGACAGCGTCTCGCCGTTCGTTACTCGTTAGAGTTTCAACTTTTTCAATCGCGTTAAAACGTTTGGCCCGAGCACGAGGCGGGCAACTTTGTTCCTCGCGAGCGTGCTCGTTTGGGCGCGTCGTCGTCGGTGGGCGCGCGAGCGTCCGTTCCACGAACGAGAAAAAAAGGAAGAAAGCTTCCGTGTTGACTCGTCCCGGTTGTTTTAACGACGTGGAATATCGCCGGCCGACGACGTCGTTACGAAGAACAACGACGAGCTTTCGAGGTTATCGAGAGAACCGAAAAACAAGGTACGCGCATTAAGCCGACTCGCGCTTCGTTCCGGCCCCTCTCCGCCTTCGTTCTTTCGCTTGTTCGTCGTTTTCATCGTTTTCGTCCTTTTTGCGCGACGTACGCCGCGCCAAATGTCGGACAACGAGATATTATTATGTTCGAGCTGTATCGCCCTAATAACGCGACGAATAACGGCACTTAATAGCCGCGGTATTAATCACGAACGGGTTACGGGGTTAAGCTGTTTGATAACGAGTGCTTTAACTGCCGCGTCTTCTTCGTTAACGGTTAGCTGAAGGAGGTAGAGGCTGAAACTAGCGTAAAACTGTTATTACCACTTATCACCTCGATAATTACTATCTGCACGGAGAAGCAGCTAATTTATCTGTGTACAGAATCTTTAATGTAATTAACTCGGTGCCCTGTACCGATACGTTTCCTCTGCCGTCCTTCCTTCCCTTTTCCCGTCCATCGGAACCTTCGACGCGAATAATCCGCGAGAGGCTGCTGCCACACGAAATTGTAAACCGGTTACTCCTTCCTCGAAATTTATATAAACCGTTCGTTTGGATACCAGCGCGTACTCGGAAAACAGCGAGCTCGCTGGGAAACCCACCTTGCCTTTGTTTCCTTGCCAAATGAATTGTAACGCGCGTACCGATTTTTCCCGAAGAAAGTTTCGCTTCGAGCAGAAAGATACACGAAACTCGTATAAAAGAGTGTTTGCACGATATACGGGGCACGTCTATCAAACACTTTCGAATCGAAGATTCTGCCGGTTTTCGAGAATCGCTAAACTCCGTGTCACCGAGGATCGAGCGTTCCGAGAATGGAACGTTCGAGAATCCACCATCTCCGGGCTCAAACATTTCTGAACCGAGCGTCAGCGAATAAAACATTTCGGAATCGAACGTTTCCCAAATCGAATGTACCCGAGTCAACGTTTCCGAATCGAACGTTGCCGGAAGCGACTGTGAATAGAAAAATGGGTTGGTAAACATACTGAAAAACGAAGGAGGAAAAAAAATGTCTATTTATTTTGCTCGACAAAAAGGTTCTCCTCCGGCAATTGTCGATTCCGACGGCGGAAAGCTCGCTGAAACGTGGATCGAACCGTGTCAATTTCCACGAGATGCGAATCCCTTTTCTATCTTCGTTCTTATTCCCCCCCCCCTTCCTCCGCGCGCCTCCTTTCTTTCTCCCTTTTTGATAGCTAGCGATATATTAATCGCGATTAAGGGAGAAGCGGTGTTTTGTCCTCGCGACCCCGGGGCTCCGATTACGCGAAAGCAAGTAGGTTACACGGTTGCTTTTCACGGAAATGGTGTTTCGCGTTTGTCGCAGGCCGGCGTGGCGCGGTTTCGCTTTGGCTCGTATAGACCTATCGATTTGCCTGCAGCCGGAGAAAAACGAACGAGGACCGGCCCCTGTCAGATATCCCCGGAGATTGATTCGAAATTGCGCGTTCCTGTCGTCCACGCGGTCCGTTGTACAACCGATTAGTCCCATGGCTAATATGATGGATTCACGGCTGTCTAGTTAGCCTTAATTACTTTCTACTTTTTTTGCCACCGAATCAACTCGTCCGCATGGAAAATTCGATTCCACGCATTATCGATCACAACGTCGATAGATATATTTTCAACGCGTGCTGTCACAGTTTTACGCGTTCGCTCCTTTCCCCGGTCGCCGGCGCCCTTTTCTTCCCTCCGATCCAACCGTTCCAAACGGGATATCGATCTCTCCGTTCTGAAAAAAACACGCACTGCTCTTCCTTTCTTCTCTTCTCTTCTCTCTCGTTTCATTTTCCACTAGTCTACGAATACGACCAACCGTGTATCTCGAAGCGAAACTCGTCGAAACTATCGATTCGAGCGGAATCGTCCGATCCTTCGCCGGGAAACTCGCCGTTCTACCATTAAAAACCAGCCAAATTTAATCGTATATCGTCGTTCGTTTATCACATTTGTTCGTTTATTTTTAGTGTTCGTCTTCTTACGTTTTCGAAATCATCCATCTACGACAGTCGGATGCGCACCGTTCGTTTAACTGGTTGAATTTATTAACATTTACTCCCCACGATAGGATTATTTTACGGCTCAGCGTAATAATGCAATATTTAATGCGTAATATATGGCGACATTTAATAGGGTCACCGTGATAATAATTCTTTGCTTCAATAATTATCATATTAATTAGTTTCATCGGTCAGCGAGTATATTCCGAATCGAGCAACAGAGCTCGATGTTATGAATATCCGAGTTACTAACTAGAAAATCTGTCGTTCTATAATCGATGAACAGCTGTTTGTCCATTCGTTTACGCAACAAGCGCGAAGCGAACGAAGACGGGGAAAGCGCATCGGTCGTCTTGCAGGATGATGGTTTTACTTTACCGATGGGTTGACGAAGCGTTCGAAGCAAGAGACAGGCGGAGACTGGAGCACGAAGAGGTGGACGAGAAGGATGGAAGGAAGGAAGGAAGAAAGGAAGGAAGGAAGGAAGGAAGGAAGGAAGGAAGGAAGGAAGGAAGGAAGGACGGAAGGAACGAAGGAAGGAAGGAACGAAGGCAGGAAGAGTCGGGAGGAACGAAGGTTCGCGTGGCCTCTCCTTATTACCCTACCGGTTAATCCTCTTATCGAGCAACGGGCGGCTGCTTTCGCTCGCTTCGGCCGACTTTAAACTAATCTAAAATGCAGAGAACAGTAAGGCGCGTCGGAGTAAGGTGTAGTGGAACGGGGGTGCGGCCGTCGTTGATAGAGGTCAGCGCACCGCACCACCACAGTAATTGCCCCTATAACGAACCTTTTCAGCCGGATGAATGGACGCGTGTATATTTCAGCTCCCACGACCTTTTGCTCTCTTTCCATCGTGTTTTTTCATTCGCGTGCGCTGCAAACACGACGACGAACCCTGTGTATCTGGTCTCGCTGGCCTCCGCCTTCGGCCACGCCATCGAGTTTCCAAAGAGAGCAGAGCGACTCGCCGTTCGAGATCCTCCTCGATCCGACGTTTCTAGATCCGGATCGGCCAACATCGGCAGTCGTTCCAGCCGATGGCGTTTTTTTCGCCCGGAGAAATCCTTTTCCCTTCTCGACATCCAGGAGAGAAAAATTTCGAGATTAGCCCCGGGATAAGACGTTTAAGAATGTCTTTGATTATTACGGCCGCCCCCTTCCGTCTCTTTCTCCATTGCCGCCCGTGCAATCTTCGAAACCACTTTGAAGAAAGATCCCCTCGTCGCGTTTGAACAAACGACTCCCATTTTTTCCCTTCTTCCTCTCGCGGAATAATAATTATTCCTCGTGGTCCATCACCGGGCGAGCAGGCCGATTCCAGGATCATTTGAAGAGTAAAAGAGCAAAGTAAGAGACGCCGTCGCTGCTCTTTACAACCCCCCCCCCCAACTCTCTCTACAGTCGACGTTTGTTCGAGGAACGGGCTCTAGCGATCGATCGGTCTAACCGAGAAAATAACCGGCAAACTGTCTTCGGCTCTGGCCCACCTTCCACCTTTCCGTTATCCCGCTATCTAGGAGCGATCGGCCTTCGACGAATTTGCGAGCTGCCGATCGCGAAACGAAGAATCTCCTTTCGCCACGCGTTAATCGTACTTTCTTCCAACGATTTCGTTTCACCTGCCCGAAACGCGTACTGGAATCGTTCCTGACCAAGTTTAATTTCTCAGACGAAAGTAAACGGGACTTCTCGTCCTCCATCTTTGGTTAAATTCCGGGACGACCGTGTCTTCAAGCACGGTATGGCCGACCGGAACTTTGTTCGATGAATTTTCTCCGGATCGACCGTTTCCTTTGCAGTTGGGCAACCTTTTCGTAAGACGTACGAGCTGCATATCGATGAGCATAGTCGACTAACGATATCTTCGGTCAACCCATACTATCCTTAAGACTCCAGACATTCTCTCGAGCACCTTTTCCCACCATCCCACATTGCTATATCCTTGTCCTTTGTCCTTTTGTACTTTCTTCTTGTCTCGTTACTCCTTCTACATATGTACTTTCTTTTTCTCTTCCTTACGTACGTGTAACCCAACCTAATCCATAACTCATACGTATTTAACGTTCCATTTTCCGCGTCTTCTAAGTCAATCTTTCTTCAGATCCAAGGTTTTATCCCGTAAAAGTAAATAAACAGATAAATAAATAAATAAATAAACGAATAAGTAAATAAACAAATATTGGTTACCGGCGCCAATATCGCTATTGTATCGTGCACGCGATTATGCAATTTCGCGAGTATCCGTCGAACGGAACATCCGTTTTCACTTGGAAAGTCGAGACGGTAGCGGGAAGAGTGCTTCCCGACAAAACACGGAATCTTTGACGAATTACGGATTCATGAAGGCCGCACAAGTCGGCCAACTAGTTTCCAAGAATCTCGAATGATTCTAATGCATTTTCCTCTTCGGTATCTCGTCTTACTTCTTGCCCCCTTACTTCCTGCTCGCAACAACAATCTTTCGACTTTAATCTTGCCCGTTTTTCGCGCTCCTCGCGTTTCGCAACTTTCCCGACAATAACGCCCGTGGTATATTTATCTTGGTTTCGAGGACATTCAGCAGCGACCCGAACGTTTCGACGATTTCTCTCGCGTACAAGGCCGGCGGCACGGCGAAGAGGCGGGTACCGCTCAACGAACTTTCAGCGTAGCAGCTGTAAAGGGAAGAAGAATTTTTCTTGATTTTTTCCTTTCCCTTCTTTTCTCTTTCATTTCTTTTTTCTTTTCTTTTTATTTTTTTTTTTTTTTTTTTGTTTTTGTTCGTTTGTTTGCCGCTTAATAAAATATACGGACGCGCGGCGCACCGGGCAAAAGGGGCAACGTACGAGGCCCGGCACACGATGATGCTTGAAAAAGCTGAATGCGAATTGCCAAGAACCTCCGTAACTTTCCTCCGCCCCCTTCTGCCGGCTGACTGACTGACGGAGAGAGCGCGTAGAGCGGAACTCGCTTCTAATTTCCGCCGACTCGCTCTTGCCTGCCCGTAGTATCGTTATACGGCCTGTGATCCCCTTTCACCATGGAAATTGAAGCGATAAAACGGTCTGGTCCGCGTTTCCGCAGCGCCGCGCCGCACCGCGGCAATATCGTTGCGAATTCGTGAGCCATCCTCTCGGCGTTTCGACGAAATTAATAAGCAGCGTTCAGCCTCGAGATCGTTACTCGACCCACAAAGTCGCGCCAAGTCGCTCTATCCCTCTCTTCTGGTCGTTCTCTCGCGACAGCAAAGCGAGTGGAAAAGCCGTCGGGTCTCCCGGTGAACGCACACGATACCGATGGAAAGATTCGCTGGAGACTCGGGGGTTGGAAGAATATATCGGCTCTTCGCGACCACTTTTCTCACCGATGGCAGAGTGTCGCGTCTTCCAGTTTAGAAAACGTCGCTGGTCTCTCGATACTCCGTTACAGCTTGCTGCAAACCGAAGCTGGGAAAGGTTCGGGCAGCGCTGCCCTCCTCGATAAGCTTAAAGCCGAAATACTTTGACGCGTCATAACGTGTCGTTTCCGATTGTAAAGACAAAGGCAAAGTGTACGGCAGTTTATGGCAAAAATGAAAATAAGTATCGCGCTAATAAAATTTCGTTACTAAGCGTGGTGCTGAAATTCCGGTGATAACTCGGTTCCGTTGCGAGATATAATTTACCGGTTTAGACGTACCGTTTACATAAAACAGACACCTTTCCCCCCAAGAGATAAATAATTAACAGTTTTACGCTTTCGGGAGAGCGTGGCGAGTCTCGGTCTCGCCGCCAGGAATACGTAACTCGAGAAACTTGCTCGCGACACCCTTAACGACCACCCTCTTGTAATGTTATTTCTCGCTAATAGGTGTAATTAACGACCGACCCAATTTCCTTTCGCCAAGAAATCTCGTAAAAGTCAATCAACCGTGCAACTTTCTGCTCCTTTCCCCCAGGGCTTATCAGTCTGTATTTACGAGCTTTACTTACGCCAGCTGATAGATATCACGTTATTAATAACCGCCCTCGCGAATTCGTCCATCTTCATAAGAATAAGAATATTTCGATATTCCGCAAATTATCTCTGCTTCCGATGGAGAAGGAAAAGCGACGAGCGAAACAAAAGTCGCTTTTTCACAGTCTAAATTATTACGTTTTAATCCGTGAAAGTTTTCATCTCGAGATAATTCTCGACTAGACGAACGCCGCTGCATCCCGAAATTCGCTTAATTTATTCCCCACACGATAGTTCTCGCGCGGCAAGTTTCCCATGCACGAAGGAAACTTTGCCGCCGGCATAAACTCGCGATTGTACGTTGCGTGCGAGTTAGACAAATCGACGATACTACGCAAAATGAGACGTGTCGCCGAGAAAGAGACATCTAGCTACGATGCCCACCTAATTGTACACGACCGAGTGAATTAATAACGAGAGCTACCGCAGTAGCATAACCAGATCGTGTACCGCGCTGGCGATAGTAGCCGCGATTCACACGTTCGTTCGAAAGCGCGTTTGCTGGCAATCTGCGTGAAAAACGAAACTGTGCCTGCCTACTACAGATTGATCCGATTTCAGCGGTTGCTGTGCGGTGTTTGTTGTTCGAACGTGGCGGTCGTGTAAACGATCGTAAACGTTAAACTACCATGACGTAAAGTCGTTTTAAAAGACCGTGCGATATCGATTTGCAACTTATTTATTAAATATTTATCATCTTGCTAACGAACGCTCTAACGTTATATACGCTTTCAATTTGCTGGAAGCGCCGAACGTGCAAGAGAAAGTATGTAACGTACTTGCTCGTTAGAGCTGTACGTATGCCTTAAATGTCCGACGGAATAGAGTTACGTGGATAAGTAGCGGCGTAGTGGTTCGAGGCCCGATCTATCGCTGCAACTTCTAGGTCACGATTTCCATTTAGTCACGATTCGATCAAGACGTTGGATATCAAGGAATCAAAGGATATAAAATGTAGCAGGTATACGAAGAAATTAAGGAAAGAAGGAAGAAAAAAGAAGCGAGTTCGGATCTTTCGCTCGAATGATTCTAACGATAGGCGCGCGACGGTTAACTTCACCGCGCGGATCATCGAAGTGACAAGCGTGCGAAACAGTTCTCCCCGTCGGACAGCGATAGGATCGAGATGGCACGACGAAACTGCACCTTGGCTCGCGCATCCGAGTGCAACGTTGTCGCGAATTATGATATAACAGCGCGATAACAGCGCGGTATACGGTATCTCTGGGGGATTAATAATGCAAGGAGGGGTATTTAGAACCGCGTCGGGACCGGTCTTCTTACACGGTCCACGGACGACTTGGCGTTTCCTACGTCTACGGGCGTGTGCTTACGGCAGACTCGAAAGGACATTAGCACGCGTCTTGCACGTAAGCGCAACCGAGCGCTAAGCCGAGTACGTGCACCAGCAACTGTAGAACCGTCGTCGTATCAACGACTCGATTATTAGCGATTATTACTTCGATAGCGCGCGCTAACGTGGACGACTTTGAAAAGATTTGCAACGACCGCCGTACCGTCCAACGTTGGAAACTCGGTCCAACGTTTCCAATTTCTATATCCGCTCTTCCTCTTCCTCGAATACGGACGCGGTGACGCGAGAATTCGCGAGAAAACGCGGCCTTTCACTTGCACCGGTTAAAATCGCAACGGCATTAGCAACGATCGAAACGGGTTTTAGTTGCCAGGTTGGTTACATCGTGGAAATCGAAAAAGCAGCTTCGCCCACGTATTTGCGACGCGGGCCTATGTCACCGGGAGACGTGAACGATCGTGCCTGCTTCTCCAAGCAATGGTTGGAACGAAGCAGAGGTCGCGTAACCGATCGATTACTTCGTCCAATGGAGATCCTATCGTTGTAATAGTCGTCCCCTAATTTCACATTTTAACCGCGCGAAATCCCGAATCGAACCGTAATCGAACCACAAATCCATTAGAAACCTCGGTAGTACTCGTATTACCCGAATAGATTCGACATATTATACGGAGGCGTATTATAGTTTATTATTATTATGGTGTTTCGATATTACGTTTCAAATATGCAAACGAATATCATTTCGTCGATCCGTTTTTAATAACTCGGCTACGTCGCTGGCCCGATAAAAATATGCCCACGATTCGGAGATGCGATAGCACCCGAGTAATAAAGCTGTCGTCTCTAGAACAGCCGTACGATCTACTTGACCGAAAACGGAACGACCGCCGGCCTTCTGTCGCGAACGGAAATCTTTTACGAGCACGGACTCCGGTGGGAATAAATGCCGCAAGGGCGAACGAGAATCTAGACGGTAGGGATCGAATCGGTAGATCGTCACGGGCAAACGTCGATCCTCGGAAAAAAAGAGGACACGACGTAGCACAAAGAAGTTAACCAAATCAGCTTGGGAGGTTAACAACCAGGAACGTATCGAACTCGACGTGCACCGAATCGAAAGAATAGAACAAAACGGGACGAAAAGAGGAGAAAAACGCTTCTGAGTGGTGTGATTGGAGGCATGAAACGGCACGGAAAATAAAAATTGAAGAACCGCAGCCGCACGAGGAAGAATAGTCCGTCGGGTTGTCCGGCTAAAACGAAAACGATCGATGGAAAAACTAACTCGATATACGGTGGCGATTCGCGATAGAGAGAAAAATAGAGAGGTACGAGGTTGCGGAAACGCGGAAACTCGCGGCGAGAGGTTGAGCGCGGAAGGACGAAACTGCTCGAAATAAAATGTTAGAACCGGTCCTGGTCGGGAATAATCGGTTACATAAAAATCAAATAGGGCCGAGCGAGATATAAAAGTCGTGTGTGTGTGTGTGTGTGTGTGTGTGTGTTGGGAGGGGGGGGATGGTTTCGTTGAATTCGTGGCCGAGACACGTGCTTGTCGATATCGAGCCGGTCGAAAGACAGTAAACAAAAATTCTTCTTGCCTCGGACATGGTACAGAGCGACATAACGTAACGCGGGACGATCGATGTGAAAAAAATTCCAACTATCTTTCCTATACTATTTTTCCTCCGTTATTTTAACAATGGTTCTACAACGTTACTCTACCGACTATCTCATTATCCACTACGTTACGTTACCTATGTTGAAGAGCTTGGAAATATTCGCATCGGACTTTGTGCTGTTTCTTGCGCGCCAGCTGCAAGAATCTTCGCGGTCTCGACGAAAAAACGCTTCGAAAGTTTCGTTCCGTTTGTCCCGGTAAAGTACTAGCGGGGAAATTGATAAAAAGGCGAAAGGAAATCGATAAAAATGAGCTACGAAAATGGATAGACTGTAAAAGAAGAGTCCAGGCGATAAAGCGCGTAATTCGATGTGGCTGAAAGACGGCGAGTGCGCGGATGCGACGTCGTAGAACTGGTTGAAGAGCCGCGCCACGAGACGAGCCACCCTTCTCTCGTCTATTTGCCAGGGTGTTTTATAATCCTGGACAGGTGTCGTTACTCGTGCGAGCTGCCACGACGTCCAAGAAACAAAAAGGACGTCGTGGCGGAAGAAGGTAGGAAAGGAAGGAAGAAGGAAGGAAGGAAGCAAGGAAGTACGCAAGGGAGTTCTTTGCGTATTCCAGTAACGCGGCCAGATTTTCCCGTCTCGTATTTTTCTCCCGTATTATCTCGCCGCTGTTCTCAACGATTCGATTCTGCCATCAAATAACGGAAAAATTTCGTACTTACGCGGCCGATGTAGATCCCGTCGATCGATCGAAGCCAGCGCTCGTTACGTCTCGCGACGTCTTCGTTTCCAGGAATCTGCGGAATATTCGCTAGCGACATCGTATCAGAGCGCAGTTTACGAAGCTGCTCCTCATCCGTTTTCCGTCAACACAGTTGGATTTCAATAGTCTCGAGTGTCTTAATGGAGATGTTAGTCAAAGTTTCTGGTCGGACAGCTTTGCCAGAGATCCCAGTGGAGCAAATCTTGCGACTACGTGTTCACCATATCAGATTTCGTTCGTCGCTGTGCGAGACCGTTTACCAACCGCGATTGTTCGCAATTCAA
This sequence comes from Bombus breviceps, assembly GCA_014825925.1. Taxonomy (NCBI): domain Eukaryota; kingdom Metazoa; phylum Arthropoda; class Insecta; order Hymenoptera; family Apidae; genus Bombus; species Bombus breviceps. The sequence continues at coordinate 19,841,515 of CM026185.1, forward strand.
GGAATCGTTCGTCGCGTGATTAGCACCTCTGTGAAATCGTCGGACTATCGTCAGCCTAACGACACAGGGACCTCGAGATTCGACGAGCGGAGAAAATCTGCCGACCTAACGATGCAACCGCGCGGCATCTTATATGGCGAGTATAATTTCCTGCCGTGGAAATTTTGCCCGCAACCAGCCTCGCGCCATGAATACCGCGATACGTCGCGTGTATAACGGCCACTACGTTCCGTATGACGTGGCGGCCAAAATTTCTCCTGACTTGGTAGTCAGCTTTTCTTACATACGCGACGTGAATTATTTGCGGAGCACGAAACAATTGTTACCGCGAACGTTTGTCTCGCACGTGGGGATCCATGTCCCCGGAGAGTTAGTTGGCGCACGACGCTCTACAAAAATGTAGCTAACGGAGCAGGTTTCCCATATAACGCAGCTACCAACGTACCATCCACGATTAATGTTTCTCGCGCGATCCAACGCGCGTGCACGCTAAAACGTACGTACGGCCAACCAACTATTTCGGCAATTAAATTATTTAGGTCGACCGAATTCTTCCGCCCCATCTTCCTCGCCAAAATGGCCGTCACATGCCGCGACCTAAACGACTGTCACTTGTCAAGAGCGGGACGGATTCTTGATATTATATATATATAATAACAGACAAAGATAGTCGCGCGTCATGGAAAAAGATAGTCGTAGAAAAAGTAGATGTAAATCGCGGCGGGACGAGCGGAAGGAACCGAGGGGAGTCGGAAAGTTATGATTTGTCTGTTCCACGGAAAACATAGCTCATACGCGGCCGACGTGTCGCGCCGTTGGACAGGTGTCGTTATTCATAACGGCGGAACTTTCGAGGAGGAAGGTGTTTGCGTTCGAGCGGAAAAGATAGATAGCGGGCGACGGGAAAGGCCGTGACAAAGAAGGGAATTCCCATTTGCCTCGCTCGGGGATTCCCGCTAGTTTTGTGCATAATATATTTGCGAAGACGAACACGCTCGGTCTACTACGTTGCTGCCTGCCTACCAAAGGTCTCGTAACAGATCCCAATGCGACTATAGTTTCCGTGAATGAACGTGACTGGCACTCTATGTATACGAATCGATGTCGAAGGAACCAAGGATCGACGTAACAGATTCATCGACGTAACAAATTCATCGACGTAACACGCACCGTGAATCTATAGATCTATCGAGCCGATCGCCTTGGCGCGATCACGCCGCGACTTTAAGGCAACCGAAATCACTCGGACAAGTCGGCAAACATTGATCTTGGCGCAAGTTTGCTCGGTCGGGAGAAACGAAGGAACAGGAGGAACAGGAGGAACAGGAGGAACAAGAGGAACAGGAGGAATCGGAGGAGACCGGGGCAACGCCCCGTTTAAAAATCTCCACTTTCTCCTTTAACTCGAACGATCCGCTAACGTTTTAGGACGAAGCGCATTGAAATCCAAGACGAAGTTTAATCGACAATTACAGTCTTTGTTCGCGAGAACCGGTCGAAAGGCGTGTACTTTGGATTAAAGCAGGCGTTTACGGATCTTTGTCGCGGACTTCGGCTTATGTTAATTCGATAGGAGGGAAGTTTGGCATCGGCGTGCGAGTTTCGGCAGGCAGCAGTTTCGTATTAAAACTTGAATGAAACCGGACGGTCGGTCCGGAATGTCTTTGAACGAGCGTTACTGGGTCGCACAAGCGCGGCAGAGAGAGTTTCGCGCGAGGCGTTCGACACTTTGTGGTGGCACGTTTAAAAACCGATGGTCCCGATTTTTGTCCCGCACGCCCCGTCTGTCGCCGTCTGTTATCGAAACTGGCTAGTCCGTCCACAAAGAAGCGATATTGGAATTTTTATGTAACGCGGAACAGAGATATCGGGCTTCGTGGCGGAACAAACAGAAGCTTTCCCCTGCTGCATGCGAACCAAGATTCTCAATTCGATGAAATTTCCTTTTACCCGTCCCCGTCGAGTTTTATAAACAACGGGGCAAATACGAGACGGACTCGCCGAACGACTCTGCGTCTTAAAGGACCGTATTATTTTCCATCCTAGGCAAACATGTCTTCTGCAACAAACGCCTACTTTTCTCCCGTAAACATAGATCGAGCATAAGTCGTGCATATTTCCTACGCTTACTTCTCCGACTGGTCGAATACACGTAGGGACGCGAACGTTCGATCTCCGACACTTTTACGATTTCCGTTGGGCCCCCGTCTTCGTTCGTCCGTCCGTCCGATAGATATTAGGCGAAATCTTCTTGCAGATATAAAAAAATATTTTTAAAATCAACGACGAACGAAACCGAACGTCCCGTCTCGACCTATTCTCCACGACTGGCGTCGCGTATAATTCGTACAATTATCCGTTAACGTTTAACTTTAACCAACAGGGGAAACGAACGTCCGAAAGAAAAATATGGGCCGTGGAAGGCCGAACAATTTGTGCGTTTTCGCGCTTCGTTTAACGCGAGGCAAAGTTGGCTTTCGTATACAATAACGGAAGGGTGCCTCGTCGAAACTGGCGGATATTGCAAAGCCCGTCACGTACACGAGGATTAAGAAGCGTTTGCCGGAAGAATTTGCTTGGGAAAATTCGAGAAGAACGTCGAACCGGAACGTTCGTTTCGCAATCTCGACTATATCCTTCCTGTATAATGCTTGAAAAATACAGGGACGAATAGCGTCGGCGAAAGTGCATGAATAATTCAGTCGAATACTGGAAAATAAGTAACAGTGTACCACCACTAGGGGAGATGGTGCGCTGTTAAACAGCTTCGGTTCTCCGAATATCGGAGGAAAAAATATGTTCCTGCTGTGAGCTAGTCGCTTCAATGGACGAATAACGCGTTATTTAACGACAGACTGTTTGCTATAGTTTGTACTTCGCGTGTGTCTGGCGGCTGATTCGGAACGTCGAGTGTTCCGATATCGAACGATTAGTGAGATATTAATGAAATAACGTAGCAGTTAAATAAAGAACGCGGACAGCCGAGAAGAAATCGCAGGCGGTCGGTCCATTCTTCTCTGCTCACCGCAGCGTTTCCGCGTTTCTTTCCTTCCTCTCGGTTGTTCCTCTCGGAGTTACCGCTGTCTAGCGGTCGTTGTTCCTTTTCTTCGATCGACGGACAGACGCTGTCGCGGTTAGAAAAAAGGCGAGACTCGTTTCAACTTCGCTCGTTCGTTCGTTTCTCCCTTTCGATCGGTGGCTCACGCGGAGAACGCACGAAACGAATAGACCGGGGAATCCTAGACGAGCCGTTAATGCCGTTATCGACGAACCTGCCGGCAATTCGTCTTTGTTCGTTGCGTCGACGCGGCCACGTTTCCGCTTCTTTCTCCCTTGGCTGCAGTCACGCCGCGCCATCCTCTCCACCGTTCGCGTAATCTTTCTGCGTGCGCTTTAAGCACGCTGTCGACAGACCTGCCGACCTCCTCGCCGTTCGACGATTCGCTTATTTATTACCCGATCCTCCTCCTCCCCCCCCCCCCCCCCCCCCCCCCCCCCCCCCCCCCCCCCCCCCCCCCACCCCGTCCCAGTCCAGCTTCCGCTGCTTCTCATTGAAACAGCAGTAAATTTTGCAACGATAGAATTTACCGTCGAGTTCTTTTCGGTTCCATCGAAATATACGGAGCTACCGCGCTTTCGAAACCGACAAAGAAACTCGCGGGAGGAGCTCTCGTCGGTCTTTCGCTTCCCTGGAAAATTTACGGAACGCGTATAAATTTTCCAGCTAATTTCTCTTAAAACGTACAAAACGATTACGTTTGGAAGAAAGAAAGTGGAACTCTGGCTTGTTTCTTACTAAGCGTGGCAGACTTTATCGAACGAACACGTAGTTTAGAATGCGAAGCACGTGGAAGGCCGTCCGCGGTTCCGCTATCCAACGACTTGACATCCCCCTGGTAATAAATGCCTCTGCCTTTCTATGCATTCTCTTCTCCTTGGCAACCAAATTACGTCGCATCTGGCAAATTTGTTCTAATCACGTTAAATCACGTTTACTTTGTTCAACCGTCGATCCAGCTAACGAGACGATTCCGCGTTTATTTCGATCCGAATGCGGATTATCTCGATCGACTGGAACAATTAATCAGTCGAATTATCGTTTAATTTGATTCAACGCGAATTGGACATTGCATTCCGGGACAGCGACACAGGTCAGAGCACCCCGTGTAAATATTCGATTCGCGACACATCGAGGTTCGCGCGAGCCTGTGTTCCATCTCCCGGAAAGATGAAATTGACGGGACGGGACGGGACGGGACGCGAAGAGACGCGACGTCTCAAAAGCTTCGTGTTACGCGGCTCGCTGTGTACGCAGATGGCTGCAAATCGATTCCTACCAATCGAACGCGAGCGCCCGCTAAATATCGATATTGGTTTCCGTTATCGAGCTAGGATCTCTGTGCAGTGTTAGGGCAGGAAATAGTACGCAATTCGCGTAATTGGGCGAATAACGCGCGTTGCTTCCTTGCCGATACCGTCAGATAGAAAGTGAAGTTTACGCGTTTAAATCATAAAGTTTCCCGTAGACACGCGTCTACGTGTACATAAAGATCGTATCTATTACTTGGTTCGTACAACGTGTATCTAAGCGTTTCGAATTGGCGAGCTCCTTAATTACAACACGGGACCGTCGGTTGCGCCGAGTTTCGCAATAGTACTCGTGGAAATGGGAAAACATTTACGTACATCGCGAATTATGTTAAGCTGCACGGAAACGAAGTCATAAAGGTTAACAGCGCGAAGGTAATCCTCGGTTAAATCATCCCGACCCATATTCCAAGTCCGTAAACTCGACTTTATAGTGCTGTACAAACAGTCGCTGGACAATCCGAATCGACGGTAAATTTCTGGCCAGCGAATTTGCCTACCGCGACAACGCGACAACGCGACAACGCGACAACGCGACAACGCGATAACGCGATAACGCGATATCGCGAGTGTTCGTTAACGACGTCGAAGCGCGTTCGCACGCACTTGGCGGAGATTGCGGCGCGAGCATCGCGTCTGACCTCCTCTCGTCGAAATTTTCTCGATCGCTTTTCATTGTCAGCAGGGGACAAACACGTCGACGGTCGGCATGAGGCGAACTCGAGCGAAACTTTAGAGATTGGACGACGGAAGTTCGGCCCGACGAAAGGACGTCGCGCGTTCCCAAGAAATTGAATTAAATTGCTGATTCCTTGATTTTGTCGCGCGATCTCGCTCCTTCGAATCTAATTAATGGGGCTCGGCCAAGCCGATGGATTTAACGAACGCTCGATATTTGTCGTCGTTCCAACCTTCTCCACCCCGCGTACTTTCTTCCCTCGTTTTCTCATTTTTCTCTCGCTCTTGCCCCAGGAATAATCGATTTCGTCGAAAATTGGCCAGATCAATGGCAGAGTAATTAACGTCGAGGCAGAAGGGACAAGGATAACAAGCATAGGATATAATAGGCAAGAAGCGGTATTGCTTCTTATTTTTTTCTTAACTATCTAGAGATCTACTCGCGGCGAATTCATAAATCGAGCAATGCGACGAATGTTATCGCGGGTCGTTAAGAATGTAGGTTGACGATCAATTCGAGTCGGTGGTCGAGCAAGTCGATGGCATCTCGGAGAAACGGCGAGAATCGTCGAGCGGGAAGAAGACGCGACGCAGGAAAGTGTCGGTGATCGCAGATCCGTAGAGAGCAGAACGAGACGAAGACCCGTGGGCGTCGAACGGGCTGCAATTGAATTAAAGGAGCACCGGTCGTCTTCTTATTTCTTAGCACGTCGTCTCACGATCTCGTCGTGCTTAGTTAATGTAGAAAACGTGCCTCGTTTGCTCCTCTTAGCAACGACAATTCCACTTGCTTCATACGCAAACCGATCCATGTCTGAACTTGGCCCGATCGGGCAAACCACTGGTTCCGCCTCTTTCCTCTTCTCTTGCTCTCGTTCCGTCTCCCTTTCCCTTCTTCCCTTCTTCCCTTACCGCTTGCCGCTTCTCGGTGCTTCGTCCCGCCTTCGTCCCGCCTTCGTCCCACGTTCTTCATCCCCTTGGTTATCATCTTCACTTGCCCGTTTCGACCGTCGAACACCTATTCGCTTCTGATGCTGCTTCTTTCGAAACTATAGTTTCGACGATACATTTTCGATTCGTCAGTTGGCCGACCTAATCCATCGTAGTCCGATTAAAATATTAAGAACGATCGTTCGATCGCTAAGAAGCTTCGAAGCTGGTTGTTGGCTTCGCTCGTAAACCTATCCTGTTGTCGTGTCGCCGCTATCGATGTTTTCGGATGTCTTCGCACTCGACGTTCAAATTCACACGGCCGTGGACGTGCATCGATTATTACCTTGCGACGGTTCTATAACAAATGAAACTGATTTCGAACGAACGAAATCCACGATGAGATTCGCGCATACGCTTCTCGGGTTCGATGTCCGAAATGCGAAAAACGGAACACGCGAAGCACAAATACCGTCCAATTTTTATGCATTCTCGTTGCTCTCTCGACTAGCTCTCGATTCCGAATCTCTATTTTTTACGCGTCCTCAATGAGAACGGACATTTATCATAACCATCTGCGTTTGTCGATTTGTCACGTACAGATTACTTTGATTTTCCAACAATGCCCAGCCGATACTTTCCTGTTTTTCATAATGCTTTTTCAGTTTCTCGATATGCAGAATTTTGTACGGTCAGCGACTGAAATTCCAACGTTCGAATCCCCTTCAACCTGCACACGCGTATTCCCCGTCGTCGATCCAATTTCTCACAAACATTTTATTTCTCGTTTAAATAACCCCCCCCCCCCCTCCTCCAATTAAGGTTTCAGATTCACAATAGAAACAAAGTGTTACACGTTTCTTCCGGAACTATTAATTTTGGCACGCGAAGCGCCATTAAATACTGCCACTTGCGCGAGAGCTTAATCAAGAATACCTTTCTCCGGCGATTTCTCGGAAAAATTCGCGGAACAGAGGAGATAGGAGAGGGAAAAAAGCTCGGAGGTATTCTCCGCGGATTTAATTGGCGCGAAGATGCACGATTGAAGCGCACGCGACCTTTCGCCGCACGATTCTCTAACATTTTCAAAAGGAACTGCACGCGTCGAATTCTTGCCAGTCGCTCGCGTGCACGAGCGACAGCGATCGATCGCGCTTCTCGCCCCGACAAATAGCAACGCGAGATATTTTTACGCGCCGACGATCGCTGAATCTCTTAAGCCTCGATCGCGTTTAGTCAACTTCATTCAACGAATATCGTGCGAAATTCTCGTAGAAATGACCGGGATAGATAACGAAACAACCGCGTCGTACGATATATTACTTCGTAGCGTGAATTACGCAACTTACTTTTACGATCGAAACGCGTCGGCCATTTCATTTCGATCGTCGCAGCTTGATCTCGAAACGTCGTTTCTCGAACGCCGAAAACGACGATTTTCGCGGTTCATTGCATAAAATTAATTAATTTTACTGTTATTTCTAAGCCCTTTCATCTGTATTTTGCTCGAACCTTCTTTTGCAATTGTCCATACCTGGCAACTACCTGTCATCGTAAATGCGTTTGTTCTAACGAGCTCGCCCCATATACACATAAAGAAATAAATAACATTGCTCGAACGAAATATCACGCAGCCGAATAATACGTCTGAAAGATAACGAGCGCTTTTGTTCGTCGATAGGTTTCAACGCTCCGAATATAGAATCCATCGTAATTCGAATAAAGTTTGAATCCACACCTATGGTAATGTAATTCACCTGAAAATATTGGCTCTCCAATCGGCCGCCGAAGGAGAAAAAATGGCGCCTTTCCTCGTGGAACAACCTCGAACAACTCGCTGACGTTGCGCCGCTCGTCTGTGCAAGACCGACGAAATTTTCTGCAAACAATCTGGTTATTAGATTTACGACCGCCGACGAAATTCGTCGGTTTCGAAAGAATCCAATTTCACGGTAGGATTTCTTGATAAGCCTATCGATCGTCTGTAATTGCGGCTACCAAGTATACATACCGTGGAAATTAAACTTAATCAGCTCGTAAACGACTGGTTGAATCCGGCCTTCTAGAATTCACAAGCTAATAACGAAAAATGATTCGTAATAATAAACAACAGCGTACAGCTGTTCGATCGGATAGTAAAGAGACGTACGAATTCGGAATTCTGCAAATTTGATTTCAAACAGCAGAAAAAGGAAGAAAAGGAAAAGAGAAACAAAAAAGAAAAAAAAAAAGAAAGAAAGAAAAGAAGGCTCTGGCGTTCGAGTCGAACAAAGCGTTCGTACGAGAGAAGTAGTTTGACTCAAAGTTACTCTGTCGTTCCATTTCGACCAAGAAAAAAAGTTAATTGTTCGGACCACTGAACCAGAATGGGAGACCAGGGATTGGTTCGCGTAGCAACCGATCGAACTACGGCATATCTTTTCCCTCTAAATCTAATCTCCAAAGATCAACAACCCCCAAACTACGCGAACATTCGCCAACAAACCGTAAGATTCTGTCTGGAACGACGGGGCGTTGCCCGCTTCAGTTACTACGGAAGAAGGTGAAAGCCGAAAGCTCGACCACCGTGTTCTCGAGCAGTCGCCGAGAAGCCTCCAGTTGCTTAAAAAAAAAAAAAAAAAAAAAAAGAAAAGGAAAAAGAAAGGAAAAAGAAATAACAAGAAATAAGAAAGAACAGCCTTCCACCGAAGAGAGTGGGAGCGCCCAGAGAAAAAAAAAAATATATATATATATATATAAATACGGCAAGATCTCGCGGGGAAGAAGGTGCGCATCGTGGAGAGCCGCGCTCGAGTCGCACTAGAAGCGTTCATTTTTGATGCCCATTATTTCCGTAATTAGTCTCGAGCGCGCGAGACTCTCCTTAAAGCCGTCGACGAAACGAGATCCAGATGCAGCCGGACGGAAAACTTGAAGCGAGGCTCGGTAGGTATGCTCGCGTGCGCGAACCTGCGGCAGGGATAGAGAGGGTTGTGTGAGAGAACGGGCGGCTGAAACCGGGGGAGGGTCGGTACACGTCGGCCAGGAAAATCTCTCGCAATCGTGTATTTAAATGGAACGTAGCGGCCACTGGTTACCGCGTGCTTGGTTAAATAATCATATAAAACTTGTGCCGCAGCTACGTTTTCGTGATTCGGCTTTGTGCCAGTTTCCAGCCGTTGCCTCTACCCCGGACGCAGCTAGGTATTCTCTCTCTCTCTCTCTCTCTCTCTCTCTTTCTCTCCCTCTCTCTCATGTACATTCTTTTTCAATCGGAACGTTACCGCGATTCCCAAGTCGATGATCCCGGCAACACTTTTAGTAACGCAAAACGAACACTTATAACGTATCAATCGACGTTTAAGTTATCAGAGTTCGTATTCAGTCTCGGATTGCTTCGTCATTTATCTATTATAAATGTTAAGTAAATTTATTATAAATGTTATCGACGATATTGGCACGATCGAGTGGAGACACTGCGAACGTATGGAGTGGAATATTTGCACGTCCATTTGGACGATAGATGTACTAACGATAGATGTACGTTGTTTCTCTTGCTGCTACGTCTTTCGATTTTGTCTTCGAATCTGGCAATATCGAGAGTTCTGGGAAAATTAGGAAATTATTTAGCCTTTTCATCTTCTACTTGAAGTTATTATCGATAGCTGATACTCGGCACAGTTGTAGATGACTTACTCTCGTGAGAGCCATTTTTTCCCTTTATCGAAGCGGCAACCTCGTCCAAGAAATCAATCTCCGGAGAAGTCGCTGAAAATTTCATTCTCTCGTAACGTTCCACGCTTGAGCTCGCTATACAAATTTCATGGATCTGTCAGCGTGATTGCCTGCAGTTGCAGGACCGATATCGAGACCATCGTGTTACCCTATTACTTAAAAGCATTTAGCTTCGTTAAATCAATGTTTTAACATCGCGTTCGATTAAAAATGCAAGCGAATCGACGAGGAAAAAGAAACGAGAGAAACGAGAAAAACGAGAAAAACATGGGGAAGCGTTTTGGTCGGAGAACGGGAAAAACAATATTATACGTTAGCGGAGAAGAGATTCGATGCGGCTTCCATGTCAGTTTAGAATGAAATCCCGCCACGGCTGAAACATTCATGGATATAGCGATCTCGCGGAGAACGGGCATTCTGCTCGGTCGGCGAACAGCGTATTTTCGTCGGCTCCATCCTGGCTCAGTCCCTTGATCCCCGTGGCTTTTTCAAAGCAGATTTTTCCCCGCTAGTCGGCGAAATGAAAATTTCGTTCGATCCGGCCGATGCAATTCCCTCGACCGAAATTACTCGATTATCCGAGCCGCTTATTAGCTCGAGAGAAAGTAACGCTCCTTCGCTCTGCTCTCGTCGCGCCGCACTATTCCCACGTTTGCCGCTCCGAACGATGTCCCGGCGCCCGCGCCACTGACAAAACCCTTTCGACGTCGGCGCTTAATTGAAAAAGTTGCCGGCCAACCCAACGAATCGACGCTCGCGATTAATCGGCCGAGATCCCTGTCCGTTTCCACCGGCCGGCTATTTATTCGTCGGCCGCTACGCGACCTGACTTAATCCTCGCCACGGCACGAGCTTCAAATCCCAAGTAGACCCGCTACGTAGTAACGCCTTCCCCTTTTTTCTCCCACTGTCAAAAGACTATCCGACTTTTAGCTGCTATGAAACCCACTTGCAGACGTTAAAATACTTTTTTCAAGTAATTTCGACGGGTTACGTGACCGTGAATATTCGAGAGTCTGGCGTTTACATCTTCGGTCAGTTCGTATTTGAAACGTTCGTATTTGTAAATTCGCGGAGATGCTCGTTACGAAAGTTTAAGCATCTGGATGCAACCGTTAATTAAAAAACGGAGGGACGTCGTTAACTCGCATCGCTTTACGTGCACAGTGGTTATGAAAGAAATTGTTCAGCGGAATACAACGAGTTAATTGCTACGGAGAGATGCTTATTGCATGAAAGGCGCAAAGAATAGAGCCCTGATAAATTTTATGCTCGTTGCTTACGGACCCGTACGCGTGTTCCGCATTTTCGCCACAGTCTAACGTTTTGCATACGCTACCTCGCTACCGTAATCCAGTTGTTTGTTAGAGACAACGTAATATACATTCTTTTCTCTTTCGCCGCTTTAGAAGAGATATGAAACGTCTGTGCAAGAAAAATACGATCCGCCACGACTGCGCAACCTGCGTTGTAAACTTTGATTTTCCTTCCCTTTCTCGGTTAAAGAAGCACGCAAGAAAGATGAGATTGAATTCTGTGTCTACACGGTTTGTAAACGCACATCCACAGACTTGGAAACGCTTAATTTCAGATATTATTTTCGACGAGTTCGTGAGTGGCCCCGACGATTCACAATCTCTTGAACGTATGACTTTTCCGGGAAGAGGCGGAATTCTGAAAGGCGAGTGCCGTTTACTATCGACAGAAATCGTACCGCAATTTCCAGCGATTCCGACGTTATAGCACGAACGACGTACTCGATGATTTCGCTTTCGTTTCAAAAGTCATCCAGCCGGATGAATCCAATTCGCTTGCCTTGTAACATTGTACGAAACTTGAGATACGTTTCGTTGACCACGCATAAAAAACGCGAGTTGCGAGACGCGTCGCCGTGAATTATGTAAATCATAAAGCAACGGGTTAGCGCAACGTTTCTACGTACTCGCACAACACAACCAGACGTTTTCCTCGAGAAATTTATCTTCTTGCGATCAGAATATGCGGAAAGCTCCTTTCCTCACTTTTCTCAGCGTAACAAGGACAAAGAAGGGACAATGATCCTGTAAACGAGTTAGTACCAGGTCGCGATAAATCCGGTACTTTGGAATATTTAACGAAATATTTCAGATTACCGATGCGTCGTTCCTGAACCTGAACGTAACTAACGCGTAGAAAAAAAGGCATAGAAAAAAGAAACGCATAGCGTGAGCGATAAATAATATAGGTTCGGCGATTTTGCTCGACCGAAAAATTTCCGAAAATTTCCGAAAATTTCGATAAACAGAGTCTCACGGTTTTCCAGTACAAGACAGGGACGTCCCATTCGCGTTCTCTCGGGCGTAAACAAAAAGTGCCTTCGCGAATCACTCGTTATCCACGAAATCGTCTGCCACGCTTTCGAACGGCTAATTATCCAGTTGCTTCGTTTCTTGCGTCATATTCGAAACGAATAATCGAGCAACAAATCGCAGTGCCGAAGCATGGACGCGAACGCCGTCGCAACTCGACGGAGTGTTCTCGAGGCAGAGTCGGCCGGATGCCGAGCATAATCCCTTGCTTTCGGACCCGTTACGATCAGTCAACCGCTCCGCGGAATTGTTTTTTCCTTCGGTTTACATCGCAGTTTATCGCGCGATAAAACGAGAGATCGACTCCTACCGCCGCCGTTTCCATCACGACGTGCCGGGAGCAAGCCGAGTTCCATCGCTGGATGCAAACGGACGATATCGCTGTGCCGCTTTATGACATTTCTCCGGTATAGAGAAACGTACGTTTGCCGTGCTTCCACCGGTAGACCGATCCGCAGACATTTTTACGCGGCGCGTGTATATTTCTTAGAGCCGAGCGAATTTTATCCTCGATGGATTAACCTAACGAGTTACAACGGTCACCGTGACCGTAAATTCCGGCGAGATGGTTTTGTAATCTGTGTGCGCGTTTAACGACGCGACAGAATAGATTTTCACGTTCGGCGAACGTTATATTTTGGCTAAAAGAATATCATTGCATTAGGCGAGGGAAGCTTAAAATCCTTGCCAATTTATTCGCGACTTGTCGAATTTCCACGACGTTTCCCTGGAGTTCATCGATTTGGGAGCAGGTGTCGCGCAAGCTGGTTAGGTTGGTACGCGGCCGCGTTTTCATCGTCGACGTTATGCAAGCAGTGTGTACACGTCTGTCGCCCTGGTGTAAGCCCTTTCACGCGTAACATTCAACTCGAACGTATCCCGAGCTGCATATTTTTCCTGGGCAAACTTTACGCGACGCCCCGTACGCGCACCTTGCCCCGAATCTTCACGCGGATTACCGTGTTGTCGTTTCGCGTCAAAAATTTCCAGCTCTTCGCTCTTTCGAACCTGTTCGCGATCTTACGCGCTCGGAAACGCGTCGCTGCTCGCGTTTCAGCGCGGCTCGAACGCCGCCGATCGTCGAGCAAAGAACACCGTCGGTGAGTTGGAAAGTTGAAACTCGCTGGTCGACTTGCTTTTTCACGACAGTCCGGAAAACCTGCGAGAGTAATGAACGGGACGATGCCGAGCAAAATGTTAACCTAACCTGCTTCTGTTTCCAAATCGTTCGAGCGATTTATGAAGCTGCGACGTTCGACTACCGTCCGAGATAAATGCGATCTTCGGGGACGAACGACGACTTTGTGCTCCAGCGACTCGACTTCCGATACCACCGATAACCTCGCACGATCGTTCATTTATCCCGCTGCTAACCGAAACTTACCGTCTCGCTAGATTCGTTCTTGCTCTTGGAAATTGACTTTTCTCCCAACCGTAGATTAATAAAATCATCGTTTGTTCGCAGCAGCTTACCTAGATCCTACGGCGGCAGACTTTGGCCCGCGTTGCAGAAAGGCTCGTTAAGATCGACTGCCACACGGATAGTTAACAAAGTCTAAACTCCCGCGATACCGCTAGTTAATTGAAGGGAGCACGGTAGTAGCTGCCGTAGCAGGAGGCTAGTACAGCGAAATCACGAAGCGAAATGTCTCGCTGGCATGCGCGCTATCCTCGTGTAAACCGGCCGTTGTGTTGTATCGTTAGGTTCGAACGATGCTTCGAAACACCGGGCCGGCACGTTCGAGGATCAGCAACCTCACCGTTTCTCCGCCAAAATACCCGAATCATTCACCTAAAACACCACGCAATGTTCGCCCGACGGCTGAAATATTAAGGTGACGAGGAGATTTTTCAGCGGCAACTTCCTCTTCGGCAAGTCAGGTCTCCCGTCGTTTTTTCCCCAAAGTACCTGAATCATCGCACAGACCGGCAGCTTTTCGACTTCCGCCGGAAACTATGCCTGTCGTACACTTTTCACGCTGCTCTTGCAAACTTTCTCCTCGCATCCGACGGATTAACCGCGATTCGACTTCCCGACAAATTGAAACAGTCGTCCAAGCGAATCGTTGAACGGAGTCGCGTCTGCGTCGCCGAACGAATTAGCAGCCGAAAGCAATTAGCGTTTAGGAGGAAAGTCGCGCGGAGAGGTGTTCCTTTCAGTTCGGAACGCGCAGAGACGCGGGACCGGAATTCTCGCGAGTTTCCGCGAGTTTCCGCGAGTTCTGCGGCGAGGGTTCGTCTTGGCGACAGAGTACATGGTTGACATGTTAAGAAGCGCGTCGCTGGCTGCCAGCTACTCAGCGAAATTAGAATCCGAGCGATACGATCGCCGAAATTTGCGGCTGTAAGTTCGGTCTGGCGAATTTACGCGGCCCGCAATCGAGATTCGTTGGCTCGAAACGAGTGGCCTCGCACAAAGAGACAACGATGGGAAGAAAACGAGGTACCGGCCGGTTGCAGCTTCCGCGTTCCAGGCTACCTCGTCGTGCTCTGTTCTATGGAAATGCTTCTACAAACGTGTAATAAGAGAAACCGGTTGACGAGGGTACTCTACTCGTTACGTAACGTCTTGTAACGCGACGGTCTTGGCGCGATCGTATTTCACGTTACGTAACCCATCTCGCGGCAACGGACGAACGAACCGCTGTTTAGATTTACGGGGAAATATGTTTTGAAAATGGAAGCGTGATGTAGGATGTGACGCGTCGAAGCTGCGATAGCTTCGACTCGGTGGAATTTAGTCACCGACGACGATTCGATTCGGCGCTCACCGGATAGGACGTGCGTAACAACAGGCCGGTGCGAAACCGCGCACGTGTCAAGCGTGCGCTAATACGACGTTCGCAAAAGAAACACACCTACACATTTGCATATGTATTCATTTGCGTAATGCACGTTCATACGCTGTTTTGTTCATTTACGCGCGTAACTCGCCATTTGCCGCGGTGCTGTCGAAAGGCTTTTCGAAAATAAGTAGAGTAATAGCGTACAGTGCGTTGGTACGAGGAGATTTTGCAAATAGTAACCGGTATAACTGGCACCGACAGGTTGCATTACGCAGATTGAGACGTGTTTTCCGAACATGCAGCGTCCGTAAGCTGATTATACGAACGAGTTCGAAAATTATCGATATTCGTCAAACGCGATACAAATTCACTCGTAGTTCGGTCATACTCGATTCGAAAAATTCGAAAAATACAAAACCAATAATAATACGATACAGATACGATACTCGTCATAAAAACAATTTACCATGATAAGATAGAGGGTTCGGCCGTGACTTTCCACGTCCGACTATGCACGGAGTAAATCTACTTCGCGTTCTTTGCCGACGTTTGGTCGAGCAGCTCTACCTATTTGCAAGTAGAGTATCGTTTGTCCATCCTACTTCTCCTATTTTACCGTCGCGTGTGTGTGTATATATATATATATGTACACGTGTTTCACCATCCTGCTCCCTCTCGTGCCATAAAATTATCAAACGACATCGCGATCTACACGGATTTTTACCAAGTCGGAACGTTACATCTCTATGTTCTCCGTTCGTTCTCGACCGAGATAAGACGAGTGTAACGCAGCAACCGCGTTATACTCTGGTCGTTCGTAGTTTAATCGCCAACGGTCGGTTTCGCCAACTAGCGATTAATTTAGAATTACCATAATGCCGTCGTGTTCCATTTAGCGGAGAGCGGAAGCACGGCGTCAAAGCAAGTTCGAAACGCGTTCTCCGCAAATGGGGCGCCGGCTTTCGACCACGCCACAGACTTCCTTCGTTGCAAAATTGATTCGTGGATGCGCACAAAGAGAGCGGTTCGTTCGAGATACGATTCGCCGGCGGAAGTTGGCGAGAGCGGTCGACGCGGCGGCACGGCGGCACGGCGGCGCGGTGGCGGGGCGAGTCGAGCGCGAGATGAAAACGACTTCCGGCTGGTGCGACGCGCTCCCTTCGAAACGCGCCGGAAAACTTCTCTCGCCCTGTTCCCTGTGAGAACGAGCATCCTTTTCTATCCGAAGCATCCTCGACCGCCCGTCGTTTCGACAACTTCGCAATTGCCTCGCCCTTCTTTTCCCCGTAGAGACAAGTCCTGTCTACCTGTACGGGAGCGGGAGCGGAAGCGGAAGCGAAAACGGAAGCGGCTCGTAGAACGTTAGATTTTAGGCTCGGTAGATCCTGTAAACGACGCGGGATGGGTCGAGTTTTAAGGAGATTAGTACAACTTGGATGTTCTTGAGAATTGAGACTGCGCACACTCGTGGCCATCCAGACGTACACCTGGTATCTTCGATTTGGTTGTTTACGGGCAGGAGGACTCGTTCTAATTAATACACTTAGAGAGGACTCCGAGTTGCATCTTGTTTCGCAATAACGATCGATACGCATTGGCCCCGGTGGGACGCGAAACTTCAAACGGGCCCTGCTTCGGCATCGCGAGCCAACTTTGTCCAACGTGCATGAAAATTCTCTCCGAATATACTGCGAATATACTGCGAATATACTCCGAAAATATTCCGAAGACCATTGATCCATTTACTTCGGTCGACTTTCGCGTACGATCCGTACGTTCGAGCAAACTCGTTTAGACACGCGAATTTGGAAAACCTCGTAACAAGGTGTTCGACCGCGTTGAAGCGTCGTTAACCTTATCGTTAACCTGTTACTCCGACTCTCTTGAACGGCAACACGCGCGTCGTTTCGGTTCTAAAATTACGCGATCGTTCGCGTTCCTCGTTCGATCGCGTCAACGATTATTCCGTCGTAATGATCCTGCTGAAATAGCGTCCATTTAATTACCGCGAAGAGCCCTCCCCCCTCCCGTGTCTGCAGCAACTCGATTAAGAAAATCAAACGCCCGTTACCGCCATCCACGGGGCATTAAGAAAAGGCAAAGGAGCGAGGATACATTAGGAGATGCTGCGGCCAAGCTGTTCGCTCCAGTGATTATTTATTTACCGCCACGGAAGTGTAATTGTGGCGAGCGTGGGCGGGCATGGATACGTCGTTCGTGTAGACAACCGGGCACCGATCGCTGTAAAACGGCGAAACTTAGACGCGAGCAAGTACATCGTGGCCGATAAAGGAGACACCGTTGAAAAAATTGGAGCGTCGACATAGTTTCGGGCCAATAAACGGCCACCGTAACTCATCGACTTTTCGAGCTTTTGGCTTCTGGCCGCGAGGTCAACGTCTGGCTGCTCGTTTCGGGTGTAGGTTGTCGCACTACCGATACCTTTGCCCGCTCGACCGTGCTTCCCATCTTCTCTGTCTCGCGATACCTCCTACACTCGTCTAGGCATCCCTCGACCGAGAACCATCGACTCTCCGCCAACGTAAAAATTAGTTTACGGATGCGCAACTCTGGAAATTGGGTTTCTCGATCGCGGCGGGTCACTCCGGGCTGAGGTTCACCGAACCCGAATTTCCACTACCATAGACTTTCGAGACGACTCTCGTCCAAACTTGACGTTGCGTCGCGATCTTCGCTTAAATCGTTGCCGAGCAACAACACGAACAAACAAGTGCCAAAGGACCGAGCAAAGTCTTTTCCACGTTCGAGCCGGTAATCGAAACAAAACCGCGCGTAAACAAGCTCGATACCAAGAGGTTGCCACCTTTTGCCGCGATGCATCGCGGAGAAACTGGCGAAGCTCGTGGGTACTGGTATATCGTGGTTGCTCCCGATGCTACTATATTTAAAAGAATCGGTCCGAAGCGTTCGATCGGGAGGCGGCGCGACGCGGCTTTTGTCTCCGCAGTCGTAAAGTCGAAGGCTCTCAGCCAGTCTGGTTCGTTGGGCCGACACAAAGAGCGCGCGCAAACAGGAAGAACATGAGATAGAAGAAACGTCGGTGATCGAAGGATGGCCTGCGGAATAGCGGAGCGAGCGCGTCGCGTGACATTTGTCGCGCGCGTTGACATACGCCGGCGCGGCCTGCCATGCTGGCGAACAGGCGCGGCTGCCGCGCCGGTAGGGGCGCCGACAAGCACAGGATGAAAAAGGCAAAGGCGAGGAGACGCCGTGTCGCCGTTGCGACCAGTCGGCGGTCGATGCTCGTCGAAAAAGAAAAAAGAAAAAAAAAAAGGAAAAAAGAAAATAAAACAATGAAAATGGGAGATGGCGTCGAAGCGGCGCACTTGCAAAAGAGAAAGGGCCCGAACTGCCATGCGGAGATGCGCATAACGTTCTCCGATTCGCGTACCTTGTACGCTGTACGCTGCACTGTGTCGAATCATCGAAGATCGGTGGACGACAGCGAGATTCGATCGAAATTGAGGCGGAAGAACAGGAAGAATGAACGCAACTTTGGGCTTTGTCGAGTTCACGAGGGTAAACGTTGCGTCTGCCAGACACGCGAAATCCAGCTTTCATTTTTCATGGATTCTCTGGCGCATCGTGATACACGATATCGGGAAAAATTTATTAGAGAAACAACGTGTTCGAAATTATTAAATATAACGCTGTACCCGGTGGGAAAGCCGGCTTTTATCAGATGCGAATGAACGAGTCGCCGAAAAAGTGCGACGCTGGAACGTTGAAACGTAAAATATGGTTGAGCGTGTAGAGTAGGCGAGTAAATCAAGCAAGGCTAATCTGCTTTTGCACACGGGATATATATTTATGGGATTTATCGGGATAATTCTTGTTATTTATTCCGTACTAGCGGGGATTTTTTGCATATACAAATATTTGCGTAGGAACATAGCGTTGAACGATCAACATAACGTTGAAAACACGGAAGAAACTAGACGCGTAAATCGTTTGAACGTTTGAACGCGAAAACGTGGAACTCTCGTTGGATGAAGTCGGGCTCGAAGAACAGACGGTAGTCAATGTTTAAGGAAAAGTCTGGCATTATATTTAATCGCGGGTAATCGCCGGCTATGAATTAATTACGTAAATACCGCGGGCTCGTTAGCGGACACCCAGCATTACGATTCGCAAACAAATAAATAAATAAGTTTCGCCGACCGAATTAGGCGAATTAACGCAGCTCTCCGAGATTGAGCCTGTTTTAATAGCGTTGTTCCGTTTATTGCGAATAATCGACACAGAATGCGTTGCGATTATAGGCCATTTTGTACTCCACCGAGTGCCACTAAAATTAGTCATGTCACGAACGTTTGTTTCGCAATAGGAACATTAATCCCGAATAGTTAGCGGGTCTTTCGCATAATCGTAACTTGGCCGTAAAATTGCAATCAGCCTTTGAGGTTTCCCCGTTCGGTTTCGCCGATAGCCTTCGAGGGAGGAATTCGCGTTAATTTACACGAGTGAAAAACCTATATCCATGAACGATCTCTATGCGACGTGCCTATATCGCGATAATCGAGGCATTAGCTCGAGTAGTTCGTTCATCGATTCGAACGACCAAGTTAACTAGGATAATAATGCCTAGCCGAAAGTATACCGGTCGATGAGTTACGCTCGTTCTCTCTTTACACCCGACCGTTTCATCGCTCGGACAACGAACATTGCGACAACGAACGGACCGTCGAACCTTGCCGAAAATGCGAGAAAATCAGTTAACGGGACGAAATCCTTTCTCTCTCTCTCTCTCTCCCTCCCTCCCTCCCTCCCTCCCTCCCCCCTCTCTCTCCCTCCCTCCCTCTTCCTCTCTCTCTCTCTCTCTCTCTCTCTCTCGCTCCCTCTCTCTTGTCGCTGCGAGATTAAACTCGCTCAGCTGTTAGACCGAACGAATTTCATAATTTACCCTGCTCGGATAACTTCCTTAATTTAGCCTCCCGTGACGAGCTCCGCTTTTGTGCAAGATTATGAAATTTTAAACGATGTCTCTGGTGGACGATGAAAGGAATCTCTTTGGTCGACGGAATAAACGTTTGTTCCGAGCGTTACGAGTCGCGAGTGGAATTATCGATAATTTACCGTTACATTGAGACGATTAATTTCTACGACGGGGATCCCTACCAATTTAGTTAGTGGCATTTCCGTGAGAACAGTCGCTCGAATTTCGTCGGATTTTAAAAAGCTCGCACGACCCAGAAAAAGGTAAGGAAGCCACGGTTTAGATAATGAAAAGAACGTCCCGAGAAGACAAATGCGGTAACCGACGCGGCTACAATTTAAGGCGCATTTAACGTTTCCGCAGCGAGTAATTTGCGTCAGCTCGAGAATACGCTCCGTTCCTTTTGTCTTTTCCCTTCGTGTCTCGTGCGTGAGAACACGGTCACGTCCTATTTTCTCGCCAATGAGGGCAGCTCCGTTCGAAACGATTGGCGCACGTTTCCGCAGATAAGTAGGAAAAACGCGTCAGATTCGTCACGGTGTCCATGCGAGGCGAGACTATCGCGGCAACTTTCTGCTCTGTCAGTTTTCCAACGTCGCGTCGAAAATCGCGCTATTTGCCACACCGTGCTCGCTGCCAGTCGAACGCCACGGACGGTGCTCGCGTTCAAAACTGAAAAGCCTGTGGCGTCGTCTTTAACGTTCGTGTCGGTTCACGGACTCGAGACTCGCGGATCCGTTTAAAATGCGACGAGACGGGGCAAATCTTCGAATTGTCAACGACGATTCTTCGAAAGTGGCTGTGGTGATGCCTTTGCGAACTCGGTGCGGAGAAAATGGGAAAAGGGTGGGCCCGCTCTCCGAAACCTCGCAGGAAGACGAGATTCGCGTGGCTGATCGAAGAAATAGGGGCTCTTCGGCCCGACTCGAGTCTCACGGAAAATCGAAACGACGGATAATCCGTGTGTGTCTCCACGGAGCTCGTTGGAGAAAATACGGCGCGAGGACGAACAAAGCTCGCGGGCGCGCCGGTAATTTGGTCGGATGGCGTTGAAGCAATGCCGTGCAGACAGGCAATAGCGCGGCTACGAAATCAAGATCCAAAATAACCGTCGTAAAGCTCCGTGACCGTTGATTTCCGCCGGACAATTCAATCGCAAGATTAAACAGTCGATTACAATTTCAAGCGGTGCTCGTTCGAAATTAATTTGGCCGCGATCCAAAATCGTCCGCCGGTAAACATATTAGGTTGCATTCCCGTGACTAACGGCCGCGACGGAGAACGAAAGAACGCTACACCGGCAATTTTCATTATGAGTTGGCGCGACAACGTTAAGAGTTCATCGAATCGAGCTGTATACGAGAATGTCGCTGAGAATCTCGCGATTACGAAACGGAATATTACGAAACGAACCGTTCGCTTAAACGAATAATCCGTATCGCTCGCTGCGTTATTATCCGCGCCACTGTTATTTCCGTTCCTTTGCCGGATTATAGTCGACCGAGTGTACGAAATTTTTCGGTCGTGTCACGGCCCGAGTTCGTTTTCCACCCGACTTTCGTACCTTTCGAACAACGGCAACCAACGACCAAGAAGCCTCTTCGTCGCTCTACCAACGAGTTTGTTCCATCAATCCGGCTAATCGATTCCCAACTACGCTTCTACGTCCATCGTGCGCTCCGACTCGACGATCAGTGGTCACATTTCCTCTGGCCGCTCGATAGTGCACACGCGAACCATCTAATCCCTTCCAGTAAATACGCATTACGACAAAGTGAATTTCAATGGAACTTGCGAGACAGGTCGCGGAATGACCGAACGAAAGTGGAATGCTCGTGTACCGCGCTACATACCATCCGTATGCGCACAGAGGCAAGCACGAGAGAGTTAGAGATAGAGATAGAGATAGAGCGAGCGAGAGCGAGAGAGAGAGAGAGAGAGAAAGACGCGTGGCAACTGCGAACAAGCAAAGAAAAAGTAGGGAAAAGAGTATCGAGGAAACAAAGGTAGGTTGCACGTGAATATCGACGCGGCGTCGGTTCGATTGCAGTTTACAAAGGAAACCGAAAAATGTCCGAGCAACGGGAACGTTCCGATAAAGGCAGCACGCTCGAACGAACGTTCGCTCGGCCGAATGCATCTGGCTGCGTGTTATCGGCTCGCCTGCAGACCCTGCGGTTCGACGTTCGACCAACCTATAGGCTTCGCCGGGGTGTTAAGGGCGCGCGTCGTGATCGACCCTCGAGATTATCGCCTATCGCCGGTGACACGGGACTGAAATCGGTGTCGTAAAGCGACCACCGGTCGATCGACCGACCACCGGTTAGTCCCTGGCTCCCCTCGACGTCTTAATTCGACGTAATGCGATCGAACCGCGCGATTGCGGCTCCATTTGCCTCGCTATGCCGCGCAGACTTGACGAATCTCGATCGTGTGGTCGCGCTATTCGTTGTACGCGGTAAGGCAGACGACGGCAGTAAGGCAGTGTTCCTTGCGAATCGTCGCGCCGTGTTCGATCGCCGTAAGACGATTCGTAACGCTAAACATAGCTGCGAAGCGTAGACCGCTGCAAACGTATCGAGGGAAAATCGCGTTCGTCGTTAATTCTTGTTCTAGGATCTTGTTTAGACACGGCGCTTGTCCTTTGTCCGGCTACGAGCCGCTATAAAAATTACGCGAGAAAAGTGCGTTCCCGCGTACCCGATGACCGTACGCCATACGCGCGACATGCAGTTCGCGGGTTGTTCTTCCCAGACTCCTTTTTTTTTCTGCTCCGCATGATCCATGCCAACGAGCTTTAAATTTCACAGAAATTTACCCAACGTCGCTGTACACCGTTACCGTACTGTATACCGTACGAGTGCATCGTTAATTTGAAAACATAGACGAGAGCACGTGCTCCTTGCGTTCTAAACGTTAACGGTATAAAAATGCATAGATTTGACGGCTAATTCGGTGGCCGGTGTTCGGAAGGGTCCCGACGACCACCGGTTTAACGTAAACCGAAAGCTCTGCGACCGACTAAAGAATAATAAAGAATACTTTATAAGTTCGAATAAAGAATACTTTGGAGTTTTCCAGTGATCGTATAGACCGCGACTCACAACAGGAAAGTATATCGTGAAACGACATTGTTTCCTGTACGGTATGATTCATAACTCTCTCCGCGAGAGTAAAGAGGCAAAATAAAAGCCATTGTTCTTGGCTTCCCCGGGAGAGTCACATCGTAAATTCAGGCTTGCCGAGAGTTCACCCATTAGACACACGCCGTGTCTTGAGTTTCAGGACCGCATTTTTCTATCCGTAGCCTCGGGAATCCGCGATGCGTATCGTACGGGCAATAATTCGATTTGTTTCGATTCGAACGACATCCCTCACATAGCTACGTGTTATGCTCGCGAGATTCGATATTTCAAGTCGAGCAATTTATGTCGGAAGTAATCATTTTTCCTATGGCGAGTCGAGGCATCGCGACGAGACAAACCACGAATCAAAGTTCGCACAGTCATAAATCGACTCGATAGGTCGACTAACTTTCTACTTACGGTTTCGCGATAATTCGAGAAACACTGGCACTGACTCTAAATTGGCGCGATTCGCTGGGGATCGAAAGCAACTGCCGATAAGACGCTGGTTCCGATCGAATTCGTAGGTCGACGAGTAACGAATGCTCCTGATGTAAAGGGAACGATGGCCCCCGTTGATACGATGATTGGTACCAAAGACAATAATTTAAATTCCATATGTGTTAGAGCTCGTCCCGTAAAGGTGACCTATCGGTCGAATCGAGCGTCCGCGTTCGAGTCGCGCGTATCTAGCCACGAATTTCCCTGCCGGTTTGACGAACATCCAGCGACAGATATATTATCAATCGGTTAAGGTTGATCGGTGGGTAGTGCGCGAGCCGAACGCGAGATCGACGTCGTAAACCGTCGGCGAAATCACCCTCTTCGTCTTGATTCCGAGCCGAGACGATCGAGGGATTCGATCGCGAGATAATTGTCCCATTCGAGCGTCGTGATTTAACGACAGCGACGATGACGACTGGTGGAATCAAGTCCCGCGCGTTGATCGTTCCGGTAACGTCGCGTATCGCTATCGAGAGCCAAACGCTCGATAACTCGGAACGTTCGAAAGGTCTAATTTTATCCGACGGAGCATTTTCGGCCGATAGTGTTCGGCTCACGCAATCGCGATTTCGATTATCGGGAGAACCGAGCTGGTCGGATAGAGACGTCCTTTGCCGGAACCGTTGGTAAATATCAAAGAGGAGGAGAAGAAAATCTCAGGGAACCGCTTGACGTGCCGGGAATTTTGGCTCCGGTGACTTGCTTAAAAATTGACGTCGCGACGCGATTAGACCTAATTCGGTAACGGTCGATGCTCCCACAGAATTCGTTCGTCCTTTGGCAGGGTTAAGCAAACGTGGTACATAGGGGCTGGGGAGAGTTTGCGGAACAGAGTCGGGCAAAACTGAAACAGACCGAGAACGAAGTTAACCGTTTCGCGTTCGACTTCCATCTGGACCCAGAGAAACTGCGGAATGGGAATGCGACTCGTAAACTGATCGAACATGGTTGAAAATATCTAACGTAGCCGGCGTTTTCCATTTATATTTAAATTCGTGGCCGCGGAGCGAACTCGGTTCCCTCTCCCCCGCCCTCCTCCATGTATAATATTTTTCGAGGACGGCCCATCACCGCAACTGTCGCAGACGCGTCGATTCGCGATGTTTTCGCTGGATAAACGACCAACCGAACTTGATAAAACGATACTAATAACAACGGTGTACGTACGACGCGTCGTCGCCATGGCAAGGATAGTTTTTGCATATCGTACGTGCTTTCGATAGAACGCGTATCTCCGATTTGTAATCGCGAGCAGCAATACTCTCGTCTCGTTGAGCGCCGTGAAATATCTTTCGAGCGGGGAAACAAACGGCGAAACCAAGTTTATCGGCATTCTCTCACGAATCTATCGTATCGATCCAACTCTTTCAAGCTATTTCGGCTTCGAACGTTGAAACGAGGTGAAGCAAAAGTCGGACAGCTGCAAGGCGAAGAACGCTTGAAACTCTACCTTGAATTAAACGGCGAATCGCTGAAACAAAGGAAGGCGGAAGTGAAAGACCGTGTAGCGAACGATCCCCGAAAAAGAGTACAGGTTTTTCCTGTATCGAGGAGTGACGTGGCTTTCACGGCCCCGTTGCACCCTACGGCATTGTCAGAGTGGCTGCGAGCGGAACGCAAAACCCCCTTTTGTCGGCGATACCGAGAAATCGAGCACCCCCCGTTGTCGAAATAACCGGCTTTCACCCGAAAGAACGTCAGAGACCAATGGAATCGCGAAGGAACGCTCCTCTTTTTATCAAGGAGAACATATCTTTGGCTTTGCCCGCTACACTCGTGGAGATTCCACGGAATTTGAATGGAAGGACGTCACGGAGAAAGCCGAGCGATTCCATTTCTCAAGACTCGTGTCATTCGTGCCACAGTTCATTGAGTATTCTGGAATGTTCTCGGACGGAATATCGAAGTCATAACGTCGAGATTGATTCGGAAGAACCGTGGCGTTTAATTGAATTCGTCGCTATTCCCATTTCTATTTGGGAATTCGTCTTCGAGTATTCGCATAGAAGAATGCCGAGCAGAGACTTACGAAGAAAGAGGAAAAGCATTCGCTCTATAAATCCTGTTTCCTCGGTTCGGTATAAAATGCAAACTACATCCGCCGACAGGTTCATAAAAATGACGACATACGTTGTACTATATATCCGCTGAACCTGTGCATTTGTCTCTATAAGCACGAAGAAGTTGGTGCAGATGTATTTGTCGCATAATAGAAGTAGAATGAGTACCCTTAAACAAGTAAATACGAAGGAAAGGTGGAATCTCGAAGCTCCGTCTCTCTTCTCTCTCTCTCTCTCTCTCTATCTCTATCTCTATCTCTATCTCTATCTCTATCTCTCTCTTTCTCTCTTGGCATTTCAAACATCGAAGAATCGAATAATTCTTGCATTTCCACAGGATATAGATTCAACGAACGAGACTCTGTCTCCTTCTTCTCGGCTTTTTTTGTACCGTTTCACGAAGCTTGTAGAAAATCCTTGTGTAAATTTCGCGAAAGGAAGAAGGACGAAGGGGGAGGGTTGAAGGGGGGCCGCCCCTTGGGGACTCGAACCCGCGCCATTTTTGCGAGAAGCCAGAGCGCCTTCCATCGTGCCATCGATGCTCGACGATGTCAGCAACTTTTTCCACTTACTTCGCTTGTTCGGTTTCGCCGTGTGCTCCTGGAATACGCGTCCAGTGGCATATTTTTTCCTATTGTTGGAACTTACGGGACTGTGAAATATCCTGACTAGTCTACTCCGTAGATATCGTGGGATGTCGGGGAACGTAAGGCAGAAAACAAGCGACGATATCGAACCCTGTGTTCGACCGCTTTAACGTGTAACAACCTAACAGTTTTGTTCGGGACGTTTCGGATAAACGGCAACGCGAGCTAAAAATGTTCGCTTTAGTTTTTTCCCTACTCTGCCAAGTAACAGCGGCGCTCGAAACCACCACGCTAGACGAAACAAAACAGCGGACCTCGAAACTACCACGCTAGACGAAATGGGATGGGAAATCGTCGTGATCGGATCGCGATATCGTTGCTCGAACCGAGCAGCTGTCGTTTAACCTCGATAACGACGTCACCTTTTTCACTCGTATCGCGCACCTGAATAATAATTATCAGGTCGATAGTAGGATAACTGTATTAATGGCGGGGGGGGGGTATTAATGGCAGCGATTAAAATAGCGGTGGAAACGACGGTAACGAGAGCGACCGGTTATGCTTTTAGTGTATATTGCCAGCCTAATTTCGTTAACACGTTCACGAGTTTGAATATTTTCATCGGACTGTCACGGTCGCACAGAACCGATCGTCCTCGCATCGTTTCAGATTTTCTACAGCGTAGCGCGAGCGACACCGCTGCACGCCATTTTCCACGCGCGTCTGGCTATGTACGGTTACACGGTCGAGCATCTAGATAATTATGTTTGGCATGGTTTTGACGATCCCGTGATAAAATAACGCCACGGCAATATTTACAGCGACTCGTTAACATAACAGGATAATGGAATTTACCGTGTAAACCTTCGGCGAAATTCATTTTGATAATTATGTTCATCCGGCCGGACCGCTTTCTTTGTTTGCATCGGGATTGCCGTTGCTATGTAGCCTGCTATAACGTTTCACGAAATTTACACTTCCGTCGAGACGGAACGAATTCGCCGTTGACAACTCTTACGCCCTGTCCAGCGACCTAACGTTCCATCGTTCGCCGAAGGATCTCCGCCAGAGAACCGATGTTCCGACCTTTCGGCAGCTACGATGCTCGAACCAAACTGATTCCGCTACTTTGTCGCCTAACCCCAATCGTACTCGTTACCGGGCAGTTATCTCGCACGGGACAGCCGACGCGCGAAAGTAACCGGACAGTAACCGCACGTACGTTAAAAGCAATATCCCGGCAGGTAGGCGTAATTACAGCCACGATGAGAATAACAGTGGCACGTCGAACGATACCGGGGGCACGATAGCACTGTAGAGTGGCGATTGCGAGACCCAACGCACTGCAGATAACCGTAATAGCGGGAGGTTTACAGCGCAGAACTGAGGTCGAGGGCAGTGGCTTACCGCTTACGATTCGTTCGTTTTTGTCACGGTTTCGTCTCGACGTTGTACGCGTTCAGGCCCGAAATAGCGGAACGTGCGAATAGCGATATTAATATTTTATTCGGAACGATTCTTGCCATTGGTAACGCGACACAATGACACGACGCGAGTTACAGAGACCAGTTCGATTGTTGCCACGTTGAAAGCGTTAAATGTTTCCGCGTCGACGATCCACTGCTTTGCCACTTCGGTGCTCTCGTTCGTGGAAACGGCGATTCCTCGGCAACGTTCACGGCCGTTCCTATTTCCGCTTCGATCGACCGCCACGAGCGCGATCTCGTTCGTTTTACCAGCTCTTAATATCGATATCGATGTTTCACGATCGAAACAGAGTCGACCATCGAGGGCACGTGATTTCCGTGTATACGTTAAAACGCCGATTGCGCCGCGAGAGTTTCGTAGCTGAAAAAGGCAGACTGTCGCAGCTGATAGCGACTGTTTGGCCGCTTCGTGGACGTTGCGAGCAACGCAGTCGAAAAATCGACGATATGGCGGCAAGCAGGCGTTAAAGCGCTCGAAATTAACGAAGTCAGCCGAATCGTCGCAAATGGTGCAACTTTTGTTTCGCTAGCTGTTGCCTAAGTCTGATCTCGACGAAGGCGAAGAACGTTTCGTTGAAACGCGAGTCCTCCGAAAATCGGAACTTTGCCTTTCAGGTTATTAAAACTGATCAGCGTGAACCCAGAGTTTAACCACGTGACGCCGTAAATCTACGTTCCTGTATCTCTAAACTCGTTTGTCCAAAATCGAGCAAGCGATTAACTGAAAAAACTCAATTTCGACGGTTGCACTTGACCATTTGACTGTACCGTTTGCTGGTTACGAGATTTCTCTCGGAAACGGGTCTTGGTTTGCTCTTCTTGCCGACGAATCTCGGCCAAAATCTCGGCCAAAAGCCGAACGACGAAATAAAACGGACCAGCGGACAATTCTCAACGTCGCGACGTTCTCGTGTCCCGTCGAGGGACAGGCACGCGGAAGCAAGTCGTTAAAACGGCGGACGGTTTACCGCGGGCCCGTTAACGAGAGACTAAAATTGCCGTTAGTTGTTGGCCGCGAGACCGAAATGGCACGAGACGAAGCGACGGATTACGGAACTGGACTGGAGCTGGTACAGCGCCGCTAGGATGACGACGCCCTGTCCACCAGACGACATTCCGTCATTCCGCCATTCCGCCATTCCGCCGTATCGAGAAACGAGCCTGTGAAGATTGTCACGCGAAAAGCGCCACGGATCTGCAGGATTCGCTAAGAGCCAGAGGGAACTAAGAGAGCGGTAACGATGCGCGCCAAGCGTCGACAGTCCGTTCCAGGACGATCGAGGAGAGGGCGTCTCCGGTGAAATTGCCTTTCTATCGCCACCGAGTGTGTCGTCGGTCGCCATATACCGGGCTCGTTCGATTTTTTCGGAAGGAAAACTATTCGAGAGAGAGAGAGAGAGAGAGGGGGGGAAAGAGAGGGGATAGAACGAAACTAGGAGAAACGAAAGCGCGTTCGCACTATGAAATATTCAATGCCGAATGATTTACGCTCGTACCGGACGAAATCCGACTCTATCGACTTTACAAATTTTCTAGAAAACGTTTTCATTTCGAAATATCGGTTCTTTTACGAACATAGTCCGCGAGTCAGTGACGTATCGTTCAGTAAGAGAAGCGTCTTTCGCCGTAAATCGATATTTCGAAACTATATGGAAATCGGTGAATCCAGATCTTCGATTTTGGATAATCCGGCAACCTCGAGTATACGATATGTTCGTAGGATATAACCCCGCGTATCTTTTTTCGGCGTTAGTCGCTCGTTAGCCGAAATCCATTCGTTACTTTACGCGCGCAAGTTGCGAGGAGAGATGGTAAAACTCGATTATCCGAAGCAATCCGAAGTTGGGTTAATTGGTTCGAGTTCCATCGATAGAAAACGATCTGGAACAGCGAGGGAGGGACGAGCAGGACTGCTTAAGGAAATGTCCTGTTTTTAATTAGCTGCCGCTGCTTAATCGCTCGAACCTGCTTTTATTCCATTAGACATTTTCCTGCGGACACAAAGGGGCTCCGACTTGTCGACTCGAGATACAAATAGAACGATCATTGCGTGCGAATCGCTGGAAAACCAAACTGCTCGATTAATCGAACAATTAGAAACGCTCGATTCGACAACCTTTTCGCGCGTACACCAACGTGGACGATCGAGCGCCTCGGATACCAAACGAATCGACAGCAACGGCCGTTAATCAACTAATCGATGTCATTCGATCGGAGGCACCTCTGATCCGTCCGATGAATTCGAGGTGGATAAAGGGCACGTCTTTCGCATCGGCAACTCGCCAAGCTTCTCGATATTCCTAATGGATTGCAAATGTTGCGCGGCCACGAAGGACAACGGGTTCTCGGTCGAACGTTCGCTCGATATTCGCCTCGACGCTTCCCAAAGCCGGCGGATATTACCGGTCACCTTGGGTTACGCCAGCATGGAACGGAGCGCGAATTAATCCTGCTAGACTGCGCGCCACAGAACGTTAGAGACGACTAGAGAAACTCCGTACGGCGCGGCGCTTCGGACCACATACACGTAATAAAATTACGGAGGACGAAGCGATCGACGGCTTCGAGGATTTCACCGACCGTTCGCAAACGCTGTAACACGCTTCCACGGAATCTCGATCCGAGGTTTTCGAGAGGACGAGACGCTGATTTGCCTGCCGCTATTTCTCTCCTTGCCGGAAAATTTCTGACAAATACCAAAGCACGGTTAAGTCTCGTTGCTCGTGACGATATTCGGCTAAATCTTTTCAAAATCTGCAAAAAAATATATGGCCAAACATCGACGATATGATCGATCGTGATGATAATCGCTCCGCGTTATGAACCTCGACAACGGGGAAAACGCGGGATATTGCCACGTCGGAGAGCGAACATTTTCTAGGAGGAAGCTGTTCGCCTAACGAGACGAACAAAGCGTTCCATTGGCGGAAGAACGGACGGGCTGCTTGGTAATTCAGCTCGGAGGAGCGTCGAACGACGATCGTAATAGGGTAATGCTTCATCGAGTCATCCCTGCAGGTTTCCGGAGCCTTCTCGCGGTCGCACAGGACGAACCGTTCGTGGTGCGGGAACGGGTGTCGATCGATCCCGGCATTCGCTAATTTTACGCTTCGACGGAGCGGGTCATGTTAAAAGATCGCGCAACGTCAGGTGCGACCCGGTATCCTGTTATTGCCCGTCGTCGACCTTCCATTCGCGCACATACTTTCCCCCTATTTGTCTTATCCGGCGAAATTATCATCGCGTTTTCTCTGTTCGAATGAATCGTCGCACCGTCGTTATCCCGGCCGGGATTAGCGTTCGTTCTACGATAGAACGCGCTGTAATCGAAGTTTCCTTTTCGAACCGTGAAATTGACTTCACGCTAAACGATGAAGCGTTATTTGCGACACGGACCGCGATCTCTGTGGCGCCGTCCATTCGCTTCGTCAATCCGCGACCAGACACTCCTCTTATTATAATCGTTCGAGAGACGCTCGGCGAAAGAATAGAATCGAGTCACCGTTGATCGATTGTCCTCTCCACCTCGCCGTCGCCAACTTTTACGAATAACCCACTCGCATTTCGAAAGCTTTGCGCCCAAAGTTTGGCTGTTGGGGTCGGCCGGGCCGGTAAGGTGAAACAACGTGGCCAAGATATCCGAGCTTCTCGATCACCGCGATAAGAATATCCTCAAAAAGACTGGATAACGCGAACGACTCGTTACTTTTCCGTAGAATCGGACGAAACTGTTGGCGCAAACTCGCCCTCCAATTCAATACTTTGACGGCCGTATTTTATACGAGAACCGTTTGTTCGTAGCATCCGTTGCTTTCTCTTTTCCTTCTCTTCGCTCTTTTATTTAACGGTAGAAAACGTTTTTATAGGATACCGCGTGATACACGCAAGGCGCGAATTCGCGTCTCCGGTCGTCAAAGCGTTAAGCGTAATTCGAAATGTCGTTCTTCTTTGTTCGCCAGCGTTGCTAGCACGCGTTGCCGTCTCGGTATCGATTATCGCCAGTTTCTTGAAACATTCGTTGGCATCGTTGCGCTCGTCCACGTATCCGTGAATAATCCCGCTGGAAGAGCATTTCGAAGGTGGCTTGGTCGTGTAGCAGTTATAAGATATCGCGTCCTTTCGAAACGGATCATAGCGCCGAAAGACACCGAAAGCAGGCTCGCACGAGGAGAACGAAAGGACGATAACGCCCGATACGGAAGTTGCATCGCATCGGAAACTAGGTTAGACTCCGTGGGATTCGCTGGCGACCCGAATTACGGTATAATTATGCGGAAGACGTAGCGAGGAACTCGCGTCTTGCCGGTGAACGCGAGCTTCCCTCTCCAAACTTGACTGTACATCGGCTGTACTTGGACGCTTATCATGGCCGACTGCTTGAACGCTAATCGATTCCGCAAAATCGATCACGAGTATCCCGTACTCCAAAACAAATTGTCACAACACTGATCGCCTTTTCGATAATCTTGGCTTCTCAATCTTCGGTCAGGATCCGCGTGACACTTACGGAATACCTGTATCTTACTTTTTACTTACTAGTCAACTCGTTTCCCGATTTTTCTGTTAGTCGCTAAATTGAAAATACGTAGTAGACGGTGGAAAAGCCAGGACGAAACGAGCTTATTAACTTTCACAGCTTATTAGCCTCCGATCGCCTTCAATTTCGCCAATCGCACCATCTTATAGACGGAAATCTATATCCTTCATTAGGGAATGGATACCTATAATGGAACGAGCAGAGACATCAAAGCGTCGCCACGTATCAACGTCTGAAAGAATCGAGACGATGCGTAGCGTGCCAAGGACGCATTAAACGCAACGGTAACGTCAACGAACGAATCTCGAGCCATGCGAAAGGATTGCAAAAGTTATCGCGAAAACGGATTTTGTACGGTAAGAGAGGCAGAGGGTAAGGTGAAGGGAAGATGGATTAAAAATCAAAGTACAAATCATCTTCGAAACGATAGTCGGTATCGGATCGAAAGGAAATTCCCTCTTTTCATCTTTCTTTTTTCTTTTCTTTTTTTCTTTTTTTTTTTTTTTTTTTTTTTTTTTTTTTTTTTTTTTTTTTTTTTTTTTTTTTTTTTTTTTTTTTTTGTCTTCTTTCGTACGACACGATTCTTTGAGATCGTCACCGACGTTGTTCTACCTTTGGCAGGCCGACGAGGAGAAGAAAAGGGACGCGCGTCTGCGTTTGTCTTTTTTAAATACAATCTGCTCGAGCGTAAAATTGCCGAATTCCGTAGATCGATCGTTGGCGAATCGAACGAGGACATTGCCGATTCCAGGGTTGATCCGCCGTTATCTCCGTTTTTCCAGTTTTATGGAATCGAATCGCGTGAGCGGAAATTTTTGAAACGCGAACCGGAACGATCGCGCCGATTCTTCGCCGATTCTTCGCCGATTCTTCGACGATAGAAAAAATTGGTCACGCTGGGTAAACCTGTTTTACTGCGAAAAGCCGAGGTTTACGACTCGCCGCGAAAATGGCTCGGGATTCATCTTTCATGGAAGGTTTGGAAACCTGTCACGTGTCGTGGTACCGTTCTTCCCGATTTATAACGCGCGCGATTCGGGATAATCGTGCTTGTAATTGGGTAAGAGAATTGATAAATGGTGCTTTAAATGCATGAAATCCGAGCGAGAAGCTTGAGAACGGAGAGTCTGGAGCAACCATCAAGAGGGAAGCCAGTTTCCTCGTCGGGATTAGTACCCGCGTCTCTCGACGTCAGCGTCCGAGTGATTTCGGTGCGCCGTCGTAGTTGTTTACGCTTCTGGGTTTCCGCGGACGAAAAGAATCCGAGTAAACCGAAGAAGTACGGTCGAGGAGAAGATTGAAAAGGTGGAAGATTCCAAGGGCGAGCGAGGGAACGAGGGTTAAAAGCAAGAGGTTCTCAAACACGATAAATCGTCTGATCGTTCGAAATCGGAACGCGAGCCAATACGTGCGCTTGCTACGTTTAAGAAGGAAACGTTCGTTCATCGAAATCAGCGATAACCTAATCGCTGACTGTCCGATATCCTGTTGATTTCGTTCCACTGGGAACGAGTCGAATCCCGTTGCACGAGCAAAGATCGCGGCAGATATTCGGAAATTAGAACGAAAAAGGGAAGCGAATATCCGATGGTTTGGGAACCTCTAGCGGCGGGGGAACCTCTAGTGGGAGAAATAAGGGTGGATTTGGTCCACTCGGTCGGATCGATGAGAGACCCGTAGGTTGTCCTCTTGTTCGTCTAGGGTATTGTAAGTCGAGGACGAAGACTTTGATGGCCTTTTTCTCGGTAGAAGGGCCACGAACAACAGCTTCGATCGGATGCAAGCAACTTTAACGAATATCTCGTCGACTCTTTTGTCGTTGCTTCTCCTTTGTCCAGCGACGCTTAATGTGGCCAATCACGGGTCGATGTTAATTAAATTCGTTTGTATTCTTGCTCGTTGCCTCGTTCTCCGAGGAACGCTCCCCGTGTCTACTTTTTTCCGATTCCCTTTATTCTCGTTCGACGGCTCGACTGGCACGATCAAAGTATCCGGTCGTCCCGAAACTTTCTTTCCTTCCACGAGGAAATAATAGACGCGCGATTCTATCGCGGCAAGAAATGTCGCGCATCTGTCGTTTCTTTCTAAAACGAAAGAAACTTTCGAAAGTATCCGATCCGATACGATACGTTATTTCTCTAGCCACGAATACGAACGTTTCAAACGTTCGTTCATAAACAATTCCCACGTATGATATTTAATTCGAACGTAGAATCACCGTTTCTTTCGTTCCACTAGCGTTCTCCATTTTCGAGCGATGCCCGTATCTCGGCAAGTCTGCGAATATTTCCCCGTTGGCGTTTTTCTTGCGTGCCTCGACGAACGCTCGTCGTTGAATTCGTGTCGCGATAGAGACCATTACCTTCTTCGCGGCAGGCAAGAAACTCGAAGTTGGATTCTCGAAGACGCGGCGCGGCATCCAGTTTATCGGAAATGCTATCGAGAATACATCGAATTCCCATTTTTCGTCTCCTCTTTCATTTTCGCACGAACGGCTGCGGTGTCAGGGCTGGTTTCGACTAGAACGGACGAAGAAACAGCCGTGGCACAACGCGTTTTATACCTAGTATCTGGCAATTTCTTGCGCGTTTTCAAGAACGGTCGTCTAACCGATGGATATCTCGGCGAACCGGTGAAAGTGTTCCGTATTCTGGCCGCCGTTTGAAAAGTAGAAGTCGTTTTTTTACCGGAAAACGCCGGTAAAAAAAGCCCACGAAATTTCAGTCGAACCGGATGGTTCTCGATGATATTCGGTGATCGGATATCCTCGAACGAGCAATTTATCATCCTTGCGCAATGTTTCGCGCGCCACGTATCCTTTAATTCGATCAGTTCTTCTCTCTGTTTCAAGTTCAGACCGGGAAATTCCTCGAACGTTGTTCGCTGTACCTTCGTTTACGTTTATTTCTCCTTCGTCTACAGGTTTTACGTCACGAACCGATAAAGAACGATCCGAAAGGTATCGCGACTTTCGTTTTATCGGGGCTCCTTCAGCGAGACCATCCACCTACGATTTTATTATAACCGGCAATAAACGCAGGCCGTTCCGCAGGCGATACGTTGACACGTTGGTTCCGCCTATCCGGCAAGAGAGGAAATTCGACAAAATCAGGAAATACGAGTGGAATTGCCGTGGTATTTCAAGCGTTTCGACGTCAGAGGTATTTAGGTTCGAATTTCATTAGCGGTAGGCATGTGCGACTCCTCTTCGTCTTTACGAATTCTACGAGGTGTCTGTCGAGCGTCCCCATTTGTTTACTCGACCCAAACGATCCCACGGAGATGGAAGTCTTGGCAATGGAAGCTTCACCCTCGACGCGCATTTCGATTAGGCCCGCCCGAAGTAGGAACGTGCTGCGTATAGGGAACCTTCTTCCTCTATCATCGACGTATTCCTTTCGCGTACTATACGCTGTTCGAAGATACAAAAGTCGACTTAGGCCGCTGCTTATTAAACCGGACGAATTCGCAGGAGTGACGCAGAAACGGCGTCTACGATAGTTTCCGCGAACAGCGGCAATAATAAATTTCGCTCGACAGTTTGGACCACGAACATGCCAGCCATGCTGCTGGCATCGAAGAAGCGCGATATTCTTAATGCTGTGTGGTCCGCTGGATCCGATCGACGAGGAACCACGCAAAGACGTTGGTTTGCCAGAGGCAGGGGAAACGTTAGCGCGTTAAAAGGAGCATCGTCGGAATTGCGGAGGAAAAAAGTGGCGATAGTAGATATTGGATTGGAAATGTCGAGCAGGCAATATCCTCGAGGCCTCCCTTTGCACCAGAGCCGCTGGGAAACCTCGTTGAACGTGGCATGCTGAAATAAAGCCACGAAAAATCGTGGGGTTTGCGCGCCTAACCGCCACGCCACGTCGCGGCCGCTCGATATTCCGATATCCTGATATCGGTCGGAGTGTTTCTTCTCCGGTCGACGTCTTCGCCGTCAGGATGCACACGCTCTCGCCCCTCGCCCCTCGCCCCTCGCCTCTTCTCTATATCCCTCTCTCGCCGCTCCATCGGTTGTCCGCATCGCCCGCCACCATTTTCGCCGACGAAACGTCTCGCCGTTTATCCCTCGCCAACTTGCCCACGCTTTTTTTCGCGCACTCCGAACCCAGCTCCGACTGTGTTTCCACGGTTATTCGATAGGTTGCAGTTGCTCGCTGTTTTCGTTCGATCGTTGGCCGGTCCGAGGATATTTCATCTTCCGATTTCTTTCTTTTCCGATACTCTTTCTCGCGTCTCTCGCGTTAAATGTTTGACTAAACGAGAATTCTACCTTCATCGATATCGAACAGCCCTTGACCCGTGCTTGTATCCGCTCGATCTTGGAGATTTCGCTAATGGACCGCGATTTCAGCACTTCGACATCACGGCAAAGAGGATTTGCCACGGTGGTGGATTTAACACGTCGAACAGGAACAATTTCCATTTACTCCGTCTACCACGGCGAAACTCCGGTTTTCGCGAAACCCGCAGTTCCCTCCGCGATATCCACTCGAGAAGAGGACTCGTCCGTTCGGAATACGAAACGACGCGGTGGCGCGAGCATATCAAAGCTGGAAAAACACTTCCTAAACGGATTAACTTCTCGTTTATGCGACGAGTTTCCTCGCAACGCGATACACTCTGCTCTTTCATGCTCCTTCTCGATTTCCCCATCGCCTCTCGACTCCCACTTTCAAAGTCCTCCGACTACACACTTTCCTACTCTCGTTGAATCCCTTCCCTCGTCCTCGCACCCGTCTCGCAAAGATTTTCCAAGTTCTGCGCAGCCTAACGCGGGCCAGATTTTTCCATAAAATACGCCCGGCTCTCTCGCCGGCAGAACTCGATCCTCCTCGTCAATTCCTGATCGCACTTTTACGAGCGAAAGATACGAACGGGCAGCTTTGCGAGCTCCGCTTTCGTCAAGGTTGCGAGCTTTCTCTCAGCCAGAAGATCGAATTCTCGTTACTCGATCTGATCCATCGGCAAAACGCTCTATCTGTTTCCGATGGTAGCTTAGAACGGTTAATTCTAACTAACAACTATTTCGTTCCTCGCGATAATAACGCTACGTCGTTGAGTCTTCATCGCGACAAATCCGTAGATCGTTCGTCGATGGCTGATCAAACATTTAGGAGGGAACGGGATGGGTTCCCGTCGCGGAGGACGTCAGTCGTGGAAACGACGATCGTTTCGACCAGACGAATCGATTATAGGAAAGGTTCCGCGCCAACTTTACGAGCCCCTGGGTTTACGATCGAGACTCGGTGTCCTACGGAGAGGCGATCCCGGATCCCGTGTCTTGCAATTAAGGACGCCACTATCACGGCCTAATTTTCAAGTACGCACACCGCCTACTTACTCGCGCCTGGCGTCGATTGGCACGCGCTCCGATGCCTCGTTCAAAATGTACCGCAGGGTCGGGCGATTAATTATTAATACGCACTACGTCAATTACAGAACGGTATGTATCTACGCCGATCCATGGAAACGTCAACGGTGGCTGTTTCATGGGTGCCACGAACGCTGAATTTCCAACCAATTACACGCCTCCTCGTGCGAGGTCGATGCTTTCACGTGGTTATTAATGATTAATCGTCGAGCGACGAAAAGCGTTCCTTGTTTTACTTTACGTTTCTTTCTTTCTTTCTTTCTTTCTTTCTTTCTTTCTTTCTTTCTTTCTTTCTTTCTTTTCTTTTTACTGTTTCTTCGTTTTTCTTTCCCCTTTTTTTTTCTTTTTTTTTTTTTTTTTTTTTTTTTTTTTTTTTTTTTTTTTTTTTTTTTTTTTTTTTTTTTTTTTTTTTTTTTTTTTTTTTTTTTTTTTTTTTTTTTTTTTTTTTTTTTTTTTTTTTTTTTTTTTT